>OY978216.1:13141314-13224019 GCA_963854785.1 Vaccinium vitis-idaea | reverse complement strand
ACGAAGGTATATTTTTAGGATATTCTCCAAACAGTCGTGCTTTTCGAGTGTATAATCTACGCACTTCTACTATTGTGGAATCTATTAATGTTGTAATTGATGACATGTCTCCTTCAGATATTGATCCTTCTAACGGGGAAATTTTCGAGCCTTTTAATATTTATGAGGATACAGGAAATATTAAATCTCAAGGGGATAGAGAACAGGAAAATGCAAGTGAAAATGAAGAGGAAGCAACCACTGAGGAAAGTGACGAAGAAATAAAGGGAAGAGACGCAACTGTTGAGTTGAAACCATCTGCTAGGGTCAAACTAAATCACCCGGAAACACAAGTCATTGGTAAGGTTACTGACCCTATGAAAACGCGCAGGCAAGTTCGAGATGAGGTAACCCATTTATGTTATGTGTCATTTATTGAACCTAAGAACGTTAAAGAAGCATTACTTGATGATTGTTGGATTACTGCTATGCATGATGAATTACACCAATTTGAAAGGAATGATGTGTGGGAATTGGTTCCTAGGCCTAACAACACTAATATAATTGGAACTAAATGGATTTTCAAGAATAAAACTAATGAAGAAGGTGTAGTGGTCAGAAACAAAGCTAGATTGGTAGCACAAGGATATACTCAAGTAGAGGGCGTAGACTTTGACGAAACTTTTGCACCTGTAGCCCGTCTTGAATCTATTCGCCTTATGCTAGCTGTTGCATGTCACATGGGTTTTAAACTGTTCCAGATGGATGTTAAAAGCGCTTTTCTAAACGGCATTATTAAGGAAGAGGTTTATGTTTCACAACCCAAAGGTTTCGAAGATCCTCATAAGTTAGATCACGTTTTCCATTTAAAGAAGGCTTTATACGGATTAAAACAAGCTCCACGTGCGTGGTATGAACGGTTGACACATTTTCTAACTCAAAATGGTTTTGCTCGGGGAAATGTTGATAAGACCTTGTTTGTTAAACGAAAAGGTAAGCATATTCTTGTTGCACAAATTTATGTTGATGACATAATTTTTGGTTCAACATCTTCATCTCTTGTAAAATACTTTTCCAACACCATGCAAAGTGAATTCGAAATGAGTATGATGGGAGAGTTATCCTATTTTCTTGGTCTTCAGGTTAAACAACTCGAGAAGGGCATGTTTATCTCTCAGTCTAAGTATGCTAAGGGACTAGTTAGCAAATTCGGTTTAGAGTCAGCAAAACATGCTCGTACCCCAATGAGCACTACAACTAAGCTTGGCCGGGATAGTGAGGGTGTTGATGTGGATCAAACCCTATATCGTAGTATGATAGGAAGTCTTTTGTATCTCACTGCGAGTCGACCTGACATTGCATTTAGTGTTGGAGTTTGTGCACGTTATCAAGCTTGTCCTAAAGAGTCTCATCTTTCAGCTGTTAAACGTATCATTAAATATGTGAGCGGAACAGTTAACTATGGAATTTGGTTTACTCATGATACCACAGCTAATTTAGCTGGCTACACTGATGCCGATTGGGCAGGATGCACTGACGATAGAAAAAGTAGTCTGGTGGGTGTTTTTATATAGGAAATAATCTTGTCGCGTGGATTAGTAAAAAACAGAATTCTATATCTTTGTCCACAGCCGAAGCAGAATATATTGCCGTTGGTAGTGGTTGTTCCCAACTCCTTTGGATGAAACAGATGCTCACTGACTACGGTCTTCCTCAAGGATCTATCACTTTATATTGCGATAACACCAGTGCTATAAACATATCTAGAAACCCTGTCCAACATTCTCGCACTAAGCACATAGATATTCGTCATCATTTCATTCGCGATCTGGTTGAGGATAAAGTTATTCTCTTAGAATATCTAGACACTGAACATCAAAAAGCCGATCTCTTCACCAAACCTCTTGATTTTATCCGTTTTGACTACCTGCGCAAATCCGTAGGGGTGTGTTCACTTGAGTGATTCTGGCCCCAATGCTTCAGTTTTATGTTATTTTGTTTGCTTTATTTTTTTTATTTTTTTTCCTTCCAAACTTTAATAATAGATAATTAACCACAAAAAAAAAAAAAGGTATAAAAAGTTATTAATTTTTTTTTTTTTTTTTTTTTTAGTGTTATTTTTATCAGTCTGGTGGGTAGATTGCTTATTATTGGTTTTTATGAACATCTTTATATGGTGTCTGCCTGTGCATCTCTTTAGTTCATTATAGCTTGGATGATATGCTAGAGATCACATGTATTATGGGTCATGTTCTGTGATTTACACTTCTTTCACGTCGCTTATAACCAGCTCCTTAAATCCTGACCGACATTTATCATGTAGCTGGCATGTGACTCGTGCAACTCCTTTGAGATTGACCGCTTAGCAGTTATGATTATGTCAAGGCCATTTATATATTTATAAAAAATGTGTGGGTGTTTAGTTGAAAAGTGTGATGAGAGTTGGTTCATATTCTCTGCAGTTTCGAGCTTTTCACTTAGTAACCGGGCCTCTTGCCTCAGTAAGCAGTGAGTGTTCGCGTCAAACGGTGGAGAGTTTCGAGATTGTAATATGTGGTTTGCTTGAGTTCGTAGCCTTTTTGACTCGAGTAATTACGTCCGTTGGGGTATTCTCTATACCTAGTGCCCTAAGGCCATTTGGTTTGGGTGTCACTGACCTAAAACTCGCTACACGGGTCAATTAGAAAGCTTAAGGGACTTTGGCATTGCACGACCACATTACGAGCTTTGAACTTAGTTCAGGAGGTTCTGTGCCAAAAAAAAAAAAAAAAAAAAAAAAAAAAAAAAAAAATCACGTAGTATCTGTTGAGGGGGAGTTTGGATCATTGACAAATCCAATAAAACTTGCTTGGTTTGACTTCTTGAGAGGAGTTTATCTTGCCACTCCATGCCTACATGAGAAACCAAGTTTTGTGTTGAGTTGAACTCGGTAAAATTTGACGTGACTCACACACTCACTTTTGTCATCGGTACTTGACTCGTGATTCATCAGCTGTCTACATATCTTCTTGCTATTTGAATTTAAGATGAGTCCATGCAGTCCTTTTAATGTGTGTTCATCGAATCCCATAACAACTAGTCTACTCTGCTTGTGTTAAGGAGGTGTCGAAAAAAATTAAAATAAAAAAATGTTTGATTATTTTTGAGTCGGTTGTTTTTAAATAACATACATATATACATCCAAATATTATGATATCTTATCCCATGGCGGTGCTAATTCTGTCCTATATCTACATTACTCTATATGTTTGGTTTGGCAACTATCATTTTCTATTCTTGTTATTCCAGAAAGCATATCTTCTTTTCAATATTTTCTTTCTATATTTTTTTCTCCTCTATTTCTTCTTTCTTTATTTTTTTTTGGCAACTAAACTTCCTAAGTCTCTGGCCACTTCGTACATTCCTTTGTGGTCCATATTCCTCTACTATCTGTTTCCTATTAATTTTGGCAACTAAATTTTCTCATTATTCTTACTCTTTTCGTCCAACTTCTTGCCTTTACTCATTCACCTTTTTAAAAGCCCCACCACCAAATCTAGGGATTTGTCTCACTTGTTCTCTGAGTATTGAAACACACCGACTCCGCCGACTTCTTTCCATCTCCGTTCAATCCAAGTGTTCTCATGGCTGATCGTGAACGCCGTGTTCGAGGGGGCCGTGGTGCCCGAGGCAGAGGGGATGCTCGGGGAGGTCGAGCTCTTGGTGGTCGTTTTGCGGCCCGTCGTCCCGAGGCAGGGCGTGGGGGACTAAATCACATTGACAGGTTTCCTTCGACTGAGGCCGAAACTAAATTTGCTCTTTTTCATAATCGTAATATCCTCTTTGAGCGCCAATTAGATTTATCCACCACTGGAATCCCTGAATTGACTCAGTGGATTAATGAGCTGAATTGGGGTCCCTTGGCTAGTATTGAGGGCTATGTTTATCTCAACCTTGTTCGCGAATTTTATTCTAATATCACGAACATTGACCGTAATCGTGAGACTATTACTTCTTGGGTTCGAGGTCATGTTGTTACTGTTACTCCGACCACTTTGGGTAGGGTTGTTCACTTAGCACCACTTGAAAACTATGTTTACCCCGTTTCCCGTCGTGACCGTCGTATGATTAATGCCACTTCCCGTGATTCTATTGCCGTTGCTCTTACTGGGGAAACACGTGATTGGGGGCGTGCACTCCATCTTACTCAGAGAGATCTGTTTAGTCGTTTTCGTGTCTTGAATTTGTTTGTGTGCACTGCTGTTGAGCCCTGCTCTCATACCTCTCACATCTCTGCTTCTCGCGGTCTTCTTCTCCAGCACATTAGTGAGGGCCATCGGGTTGATTGGTGTCGCGTTGCTTTTGGCCAGATTGCACGTTTTAAACCCGTCGGTTTTCCTCGTAATGCCATTCTTCCGTATGGTGTTATCTTGTCTACACTCTTAATTACACAGGTCAATGTTCCTCTTTTTCCCGGTGAGCCTCGTGAATACTCCACGGATATCCATGGTCCTTTAAATGCTCACTCTCGTGCTCTTAGTACGGCTCATGTGGATGACATAACAGATGATGAGGATGGTGTTTCGGATGATGAGGGGGCAGATCCTGAGGGGGAGCCCGCTGCACCTCGTGGTCGACATCCTCGTGCCAATTCGCTTGCTAACTTGGCAGGTCAATTTGCCGACGTTCATGCTGACATTTGGCGCCTTGAGCAAAGTTTAAATGAACAAATTTCCTGTATTGAGCGCTTGGGTGCCCGTCAAGCGCAGCTAGATGCCACTGTTGGCGAAATTAGCTTTCGTCTCTCTACCGTCGAGTCTCTTCTTATTGCAGTCCGTGATGAACAGCAGCGTCAAGGAAATCAATTGCTTGATTGGCATGCTTCGCAAATGCTCCAGGTTGGTTCTTTGGCCAATTTCATGCAGACTGTGCAGCTGTTCATTGACAAGTTTCAGGGCATGGCACCTTCGCCTCCACCACCTCAGTGATTTCTGTTTCATGCCTTGTGATATTCTGTTAGTTATTTTTGGGTACTCTACTGCTCGTTGGTTCTTTTGTTTTGGGTTCACCATGTGTGGTATTTTTTTTTTTTGTTGGCCTTAGCTTCTTCTGGTACTTTATAGTATTGCAGCTTATAACCTTCTCGAATTATAAACTTGTTATCCTATCTCGTCTAATTTGTTTACTAGCTGTTTTTTTTCGGTTGCAAATTATTATCTCCATATTCTTGCTTGTGCTTGGTTATTGTTTATTCTTGCTTGTTCTTCATCCCTTTGCCATTCCGGGACAAAAAGGGGGAGAAGCTTACTAACACTAACTGTTTGCATGAGATGTTTGTGTCTGGGTGCAGTTTGCAGGATTCCGTTTTCACACTCTTTTTAGGGATACCGTGTTTTTTAGTGTTTAGTATGTTTTGTCATGGAAGTGCCAAAGGGGGAGATTGTAAGCCCCATCGGCCGAGCTTCTTTTGGTTTGGCAAGTCCATGTCCCAAACATACATTTCCGTGTATCGTTCTTTATGGCACTGTAATCTTTGGTATTTAATTTTTAGAGTGTCTGTTTTAGGTGTGGAAAAGGAATCATATCAATATGTATTTTTATTTCGAGTGCGGTAGTTTTTTAGTCAAGACGGATTGCTCTTTTTGAAGACAAGTTTGGGTGCTACATGTTTTGCTCACGCATTTCAAGGATTTCTAATAGCACAACATTTTGATGGAGGTTGCTGGATGTTTTGTTCGAGCAAAACAGTCGGCAAAAATGCACAAGGCAAAAGGTAGATGCTGCACGTTTTTGCTCGAGCATTTCAAGGCCTTTATTTAGCAAAACATTCTGTTTGTTTTTGCTGGATTTTTTGCTCGAGCAAAACAGCCGGCAAAAATGCCCGATTCAGCAACTATAAAATCTCAGCGATTAGGTCTTTTCTTTTTTCACTCAGCAGCCGATTATTCGACCCTCTGCGCCTCTCTCTTCAAAATAACAGCCAAGAGTGCTAGGGTTTATGTACTTTGAAGATTCGTGAAGGTTTTCTATTACCGTGCAATCAAGATCATCTTCAAAGGGTTCTATCGTTGATATTAAATTCAAAGGTTCTATATCAAAGTCCTTTCGTGGAGTTCGAAAGGCAAAACAGTTGGAAGGCTTGAGGATTCAAGACGTGGCAATCATGCAAGGGTGTGATGTACGTGGATTCGGCAAGTAGGGCTTAGGATTCGTGGTGAGGATACACGGTCGTCGAGTAAGTATACTTGTAATCACACATTTATTTAGTGCATGATTCCTTCCCGTGGTTTTTTACCCTTTTCGGGGTTTTTCCACGTAAATCTTGTGCCTTGTTCTTTATTGTTTAGTTTGGAGTAATCTCTTACTATTATTATTATTCATCGCATCGATTTAGAAATTTCAGAACCACCCACCCTACCCACCCCAAAGAGTCATAAAGCAACCGAAGGAAAGTCTTTTGAAATCCTTTCTTGTTTCGTAAGAGGAGAATATTATCAAAGGTGTTTCCATGGCTCGCTGCACCAATTTCTCCTGGCACAGTACTAATTCTCCTTGCATAGATATATATGCTTTCAGAAAACCTCCTCGTACAGCCTTTTCAATCAGTCTTCTCAATCCCGTCAAGGTTAAGATGTACAACAGAGGACATTAAGGGTCTTTCTAACACAAACATCTCTATAAAACAACTCAATTCATCAAAGAACAAGGACAGTAAGCTATGTCTGGCTGGAATTGAAAAAATACTAGAAAGAAAGAGTATAAGAAAGTACATAGAGTAAAAGCGAAGCTAAAAGAAAACTAACTTTTCTAAAAGAATTTGCCAGAAAACAAGAAATTGTCACTTGAATTGCACGAAACTGAAAGATTTATTTTTTATTTGATGTGAATAAACCTTTTACTTATCCACATAGACAAGGATGCATTTGGTGGTTGAACCCTTAAAATTGATGACAGCTTTAACGCAAGATGAACGAATTTCTTGTGTTCATATTTTTAAGAAAATTAAGCAAACAAAGGGTTCCGTTATGTTGATTTTCTTTGTTACAATCCAAACAAGTTTGTTTCTTTCATTAAGTTCCAACACACTCCACATCACCAAAATGGATGTAGAAAATCAATGCAACTTACACATATTTTCATTTGATTGCTGTAGAATTTCAAGGAGTCATCTAGAACTACAACCACTGAAAGGTTGTTCACTTTTGGCACAACATGATCATGATGGTTTAAAAGAAAGAAACACATCACACAATGTAACATTGCTTCAAAAAAGAAAATGTAACTCATCAGCAGTTCAAAACATTTACCGAAAGAGAACCCATCAACGAACAAATTCCGGTGAAAACCATCACATTTGAGTGCCCACATTGAAGTGCAAAATAGAAGACCAGAATAAATACCAACACGATCACGGATCCCACATACAACAAAAAGGCTGAAATTGGATGTACACGCACTATCAGTCATTTGTACTACTGCTATAAATATAAACAAAATCAAAACAGTGAGGCTTTCTTCTTACCCGGCTGAGTTGCCATTGTCCATATTTCCTGAGCTGAAGTTATAGGACGCTCTTGCGGTGCATGGATGACAATGATGACAGAACCAGCTATACACATAACACACCCTAAAACCCCTAGTTGGTGCAACTTCTCCTTCAACATACAGTGAGCCAATACAGCACTGAAACACACCACAAAAGTCGAGAAAAGAATCAATTTCATCAAATATGACGTAAAGAAAAACCGGATTAGTTTCATGGAAGGAAATGAAACAGAATGCAAAGGAATTACCTAACAATTATACTTAATGCACCAAGAGGGGTTACTAGTACTGCAGGAGCAAATGCATATGCCACGAAGTTTGCAATCTCCCCAATAATCACTAAAATAACAATCACAGGAAAAGAGAGATTCTACAAACAGTAAGTGGGCAACAAAATCAAAGAGTTCTCTATTGGCAGCGTAATCAACTGGACGTTGCAACCAAATAGATACATATTGAACTAATACAAAGAAGAAAGAAAGGTTTAAGTATGTGAAAGACAATAGAGAATTAGAAGTTGCCTTTAATAAAATTTCTAATCTCTAGTTTTTCGGAGAAACCATACAAAGCCAGTTAATGTATCAATGATGTTGCGCCTATTTAAAGAACAATAAGATAAAATAGAAAGACTGAGAATTAAGAACCAAAACCTTGAGCCATATTCAGAAAAATTTAAACTACTTTGGACAAAAATATGAATAGAAAGATTCTGAAAAGAACGATAGAGAAAAGGGAAGGGGAAATGAAAATTACTTGTGATCATGCCCAACCACCAAAGAGGCTCCATAAGATATGAATATCCACCAACACCTAATCAAAATCAAAATCAAAGATAAAACCCATTTCAGAAAATTCTAAACCCACAACGGAAAATCAAGAACTCATACAAAATCCAAAGAATAAATGACAATTTAAAAATCACCAGCTCTGACACCAGAAGCAGTGGCTGCTCTTCTGAGGCCTTTCTTCTTGATAATGAAGCTCGCTCCTATGAACGCACTTGACGAAAGGGCCAACAAAAACCCAATCAGATTATCCTTCGAGAAAACCATTATTGCATGAATCTCTCTCCCTCTTTCTCTTTCTCTTTCTCTTTCGTCCCTCCCTTGTTCTTGGGTTCATGGAGATATTCGATTATTTGTACGCATCAACTTACCAATCATCAATAGATGTGTCGGTTTTGCCATTTGTAATTGGAAGGTTGGCAAACAAAAACGATTCTAAAATTAGCCCACAGCCAACGGATCTGTCGTATTAAATTATGTAAAGTTTGAAAATGAATAAAAGTGTAAAAGTATATGGAGTAAAAGTGTAAAATGTGTCTTTAATAATATTCCCCAAATTGTTAAGGGAAATGCTAATGGGGGGCCATAGTGCACCTATTAAAAGTACAAAAAAGTACAATTTAAAAGTACATTTGTACTTTAAAGTACATCTTTAAGTATACTTTAACGTACAAATGTACTTTTAAAGTGTACTATTTTTGTACAATTGGGACCCACAAAAGTGTACTTTTTGTACCCTTAACGGGTGCATTATGACACCCGTTAGCATGACCCAATTGTTAATAACACTCCAAAATGAATCTCCAAAGGGACTCGATATTGGCACTAATTTGTTTTGGCCTAAAAAGTTGGCTGTCTTATTTTTTCGTTTTTATTTGATTTTTTTTTCGTGTTTTTTAGTTTTTCATCAACTTTTTGTGTATTATTATTTCATCTCGGCGAGAGGAATCAAAAAAGTAAAAAATTATGATCTAATCATAATTTTTTTTGAATAAAGACAAAAATAAGCTAAAAAGTCAATTTTTTACACTTTTTTCGATCTTATTCAAAAAATTGAAAGGTGATAATGCCAAAATAGTACAAGCAGTTTATACACTGGAATTTTGGCGCAATCAAAAACAGTTTTGGGTTAACATTTGCAAAAATATCGGAGTACTATATATGATCGACCACTTCAAAAATAAGAACATTATTCAAATGTGTTTTGTACTATTCATTTTATATAAAAAAAAATGTATCTCTTTTAAAATTTTGATCCAATTTTTATAAATTGGTACCAATAAAAAAGGGAAGTGTTGTTGGCTCTCTCTTTTTCTCTATTGACACTCCCGTTTTTGTTTTTATTAGGTAAACTTACTCTTGCACTTTATATATAAAGACTACAAATGAGTGCCAATAGAGAAAAGTGAAGTGCCAATATCAATTTCCTAAAAAGATCTTAACAATATTTATAAAATAAGATCAATATTGAAGTTATCTAGCGAATGTTAGAAATTTGAGATTTCAAAATTTGAAGGGAAAACGAGGAATGTATGAAAATGTGGTTGGAGTACGACAGTGAATAGCAACATTCTTCAAATTCACTTTTTGAATAAATAATGATATTTTGATCCTTCAAAAGGCAGAATTGCATTGTAGATTCCCTTAAAATTCTAATTGAGAGGATCACAAAAAGTTTTACGTCAAAAAAAGAAAAAGAATAACGAGATTTTACTATTCATCCTCACTCCAAGTCTCCAACCATATGTTTTGCCAATCAAAAAAATGTCTCCAATCATATATTTGTGTTATTATTCTCTATAATTTTATTCACCTTTTTACTATTTCTCCCAATTCAATTATTTTCTGTTTTATATTCAAAGGTAGATTCGAAGGCTTGTCCTTTTTTTTTTTTTTTTTTTTTCTTTTTCCATACTCCATATCCGGAGTATCAAAATATTGTTTTCCTCCAAAACAAAGTTATAGAGTAGAAAATAGAGAAAAAAAAGTATGGATTGGACTCATTGGAGATGCTCTAAACAGAAAATGAACTTGGTGTCATGGTGTGTCTTCCTTCTCTCCCATTTCCTCCCACCAATTAGAGGTGTTATGGAGGTCCCATTTTCATTTCTTGGTATATTTTTGTATTTTCTCCTTATACTGGGAACCAAATAGTTAAAGAGATATTTTTTTTTTCTTCAAATTTTCTTGCCTTTTTCACTTCTTTCCTTAAGGCCCTGTTTGGATGAGGGTAAAGGCCCCCTCCAAAACTTATCACTCCTGATAAGGGGTGGGTCCCACCCTTTGGCTGGGTTTGGCAACCAAAATTTCCTCCTGATAAAACTTCACCCCTTCTTAGTTTTCACCCAGTTGAGGCATTCTCCCTGATAATTTTTGGGCACCCCTGAGCCTACCCAAAAATTATCTGGGAGAGGAGGGCTGGGTTTTGGACCATAACACCCCTCCTTATCCCCCTCCCCAACCCCCACCCTTCATCCCGTACTACAAATTTTCAGTACTACCCAAACAAAATTTTATTTAAAAAACGCTAAAAAAAATTAAAATCGTACCAAACTGGGAATTTTGAGAGAGAAATTTGAAGTCTACGGTCACCATACTGGTGAAATCCGAAGTAGCCGGAGACATAAGTCCAGTTGCAGCAGCGGGCACCGCCGGAGGAGCGATTAGCAGCTCTAGCTCTGGAGAGAGAAATCTATGGAGAGAGAGTGATCCGGGGAGAAGATGAAAATGAAATCTATGGAGAGGGAGTGATCCAGGCATTGCTGTGGGAGATCTGATATGGTTCGCTGTGGGAGAGGCAAAGAAGATGAAGTGATTAATATGTGTGTGTTGATGGTTACAATGAAAATAAAAGAAGAGAAAATTTTCTAGTGTATCACTTGTGTATTGGAACCAAGTACACCTATAATCTAACGGTGGGGAAAAAACAAAGAAATAGCAAGCGGGCATTTGACCATTGGATTGGAATCACATACACTATCCGTTTTTCTTTACTTTTTTTTTTCAATGGTCCATTTCTTCTACATGTATTTAAAATGAACCAAATTGTGCAAAAGTTTTTGTAAAACTCACAAAAAAAAGAGTTATATTGGTGCCTAGGTGGAGAGATTTGGGTTTAATTGGGTTTTTCCTCCAAAATTAATTTTATAAAATTTTGGATGACAACCAACCATTTAAATGTACATATTAAAAAAAAACGTTTTTTTAAAAAAAAGTTATTACAAAAAATTAAATTTTCAATGAAATAAATTAATATAGTTTGAAATTGTCCAAAATTAATTAAATAGATTAAGTTTTGAAATTATATAATTATTTTAATGCATAATCAAGTTCGGTACACTACAAGGGCAAAAGAGTCACTTGACATCCTTTTTCATCATCTACCCCCTCTTATTTATAAAACATCCAAACCAAGTCAAAAGTTATCCCCTTGTTTTATCCCTCATCCAAACTATCTACTTTTTTTTATCCCCCTTCACAAACACCACATCAATGTGGGCCAATCTTCTAAAAATTATACCCCCTCTATAACTTATCCCCCTGAAATTTTAGCACCATCTAATCGGGGCCTAAGTTCCAATAAGAGTGATATGCAAACAATTCAAAATTTTATTTATTTATTTATTTTATCCTAGAGAATATCCTCTTCAGTCTTATTTTGAGATTTGACGTTGTTATACAGCCCATTCTAAGTTCTCTTCCAGTGATAAGAATTGTTCATTTTGAATTGTTCAATTTTTGAAGCTCGCTGAAAAAGAATCAGCCAGAAATCATGTTGTTGATATTCGATCAATATGATTTCGAAAACACATTTGTCACAGAAAAAAATATTACCACAAATTAATGAAACTCACTTATCTCGAGATAAATGTGTTCCAATTAGGTATTTATTAACTTCCGATTAATATTTTTCCAATTAGGTATTCATTAACTTCCGATTAATATTTTTGACATAACCAATATTCTCTACAAACGAAGAATGACCGTCCAGCCACAAAGTGGAATTTGGGAGGATGTGAATCCTAAAATAAAAGCATAAGGAAACAAAGAAAAAGACGTTCTACTTGTTACATAATTACTTAATGAATTTTAGGTTCCTCTTCCACCGCCCATCACGTACATGAAAGTCACACACCTCTCATCAGTTGCTTTCCCGTCATTATCTCTCCTCAAGGGATCCGCTCATTTTGTGGTGGTGTTATTATATCAACGTCTAAAAACAAATAATATTCTGACCACATAAAAAAAAAAATTATTGGTAGACTTGAAACAAGTTTCTATTTAGGAAGAAACAAAGACCATAATTGTTTATAGAGTTAAAAACACCAGCATATTTTAAAGATGTGCTCATAATAAAATTAGTCGTGGTCATGAAAATGCAAAAATATCTTTCGACTGTGCTTGAGCTTGAGTATCATGTATATATATATAGGGAGGGCTTCTAGTCTGGACCTCCCGTTTCCGGACCTCCATGATCCAAATTTTTTTTTGACGATCCGAGCCGTCCAATGTGTTCAGAAGGTGTTTTCAAAGGTCCTTAGCGGAAAATCTTCAAAGAAAAAAATACCGGGAAGGGCTTGATCCAAGCAGTTTTCGCAAAAATATATAAATACAGTTTTTGTGAAAAACTGCTTGGATCAAGCCCTTCCCGGTATTTTTTTTTTGAAGATTTCCCGCGTGGACCCTTGAAAACACCTTCTGAACACATTGGACGGCTCGGATTTTCAAAAAAAAATTTGCAACACAAAAAAAGCCATGTTTTTCTTATTTTCAGGAGGTGTGGACTAGAAAATCCACCTATATATATATATATATATATTTTTTTTTGGTAATTCGGAAATATATAAAAACTCGAGGATAGTAACAGTATGCATCAAAGGTGCATTAAGTTGATTACACATAAAAACTAGGAAGGGAACAACCATAGAACACTAGTCAAGAAGCTGTCTAATATTGTTGTTATCCCTGAGCATGAATTCCCTAATGGACAGCGGCGGAGTAGGAGTAACGATCAGATCTTCCTCTTGTTCTGCTCCGAGACGTGCGAGGTGATCAACGCATTGATTGGCAGAGCGATAGATATGAGTGAGAGTATCATATTTTCACCATAATATGTAAAACCCTTAAATTTTACGTTACGGTTTAGGTGTGTGAATATTTTAGTTACGTTGTTATTTATTCCCTTGCTATCTTAATATTTCACACACATTTCATTTTGTTCAACACCCACAAATAAATTATTGTGGATTGTAACTTCTAAAAAAATGAAAAAGGCAGAGAGGGAAATTACCATTTACCAAGGAATTCTATACAAAAATATCCCTGGCATATTCATCAACTCAGTATAGATAGAAGGGGAACAAACGAAAACAAGTAGGTGTAATTAACAAAAACATAGGAAATGAAAATTTCTGGAAAATTTCCTCTCTCTATTTTCATTTTCGACCGAAGTTTAGTAGACCAAATTTCCTCTCTGCACTTGCTGGATTTTGTTTTGAGCTGCTTGAAGCCGAATTTGCCTGCTAAATTTTTGAATAAACTCCTCAGCTCTCCTGTTCAATTCCTCGTTCGACATTTTCGAAAACTCATCATCTTCTTCTTCTTCTTCTTCTTCTTCTTCTTCTTCTTCTTCTTCTTGTCCTCCTTCTCCTCCTCCTCCTCGTTGTTTTCCTCCTCCTTCTCGTTGTTTTTCATTTGGCTCATTTACAATGCTTTTTTCCCTCTCCTTTTCCTCCTCATGAGCTTCCTCATGATCAACATTCGGAGGAAATTCCACCATCTTTTCTTCGGGTTCTTTAATAGACTCTTTTACATCATCTTTTACAACAACTTGCTCTTTATTTTCCTCGGATTCGCTCTCACGAACTTCATCAACAACGACAACTTCGTTTACTTCTTCTTGAGTTTCTTCTAAATTGTTTACCATTGGTGGTGGAACATTGTTTGTCTTGACAGTTTCCTTTTCAGGGTATCGAGATTCAAACGTTGGAAAGCTAATATTTCCAATGGTTTTTTCCACGTACTCATCGTAGATTTCGGCTTGTTTTTTCGATGCACCAAAATCAGCAGCAATGATGAGAATGAGAGTGTTGGAAATGAAGAACCAGAATTTGGTTGTGTTGAGGAGGGAGGAAGGGGAGAGTTTGAAGATGTAAAAGATGGAAATGAAAATGCAAATGGGCAAAAGGTAAGCCCAAAAGGATATCCCATTTGCCTTTCCCTTGGAACCTTGCAATTTGAGGGGTTTCATTTGATTTTCATGGGCTAGCTTCACTTGGTTTATGGCCATTTTTCAGAGGTGGAGAGTGGGGATTGTGTGGGAAATGGTTTGAAAATTTTTTGGAAGGGACTTTTGGCTTTCTAACTTGAGTTGGTAGAAGTTCCAAAGGGAGATGGGGAATTTATAGGTGTTTCCTATAGAATTGAAAGGACTGGACTGGCTTGAATCCATATCCAAGGGGTGCCAAATAATTGAGCCCAGGAAGCTAATAGCCCCAAGTCATTTTTTGCCAGTTGTCATTATTTATATTGGTTTTGACTAGCTTTATTTAAATGTCTCCATTTTTTTTTCTTCTCTGAAATGTTATAAAATGGTTAATAATTAAGATTTCATGCTAATAATTCAAAGAAAGGAAAAAATTAAGTACTTAACATTCGAGATTTATTTATCGATTTATCTACATATATATACAATAAACTTCCAATAAGGGACCCTTATTTAAAAATACCATGCGGACCTGCCCTTTTTGACTTTCCGGACCAAATTTCGACGATCCGATCCGCTCAATGTTTTTAAAATGTGTTTTCAAGGGCCTACGCTAAGAATCTCCGAAAAAAAAATACCCGGATGGGCTTGATCCGAGCAGTTTCCGATAAAAACTATACATATACAGTTTTTATCGGAAACTGCTCAGATCAAGCCCTTCCGGGTATTTTTTTCGGAGATTCTTCGCGTAGGCTCTTGAAAACACATTTTAAAAACATTGAGTGGATCGGATCGTCGAAATTTGGTCCGGAAAGTCGAAAATGCCCTTAGGTCCGCATGGAAAGTTAAATAAGGGTCCCTTATTAGAAGAGAGTCCTATATATATAAAATATATAAAGGATCGTATGATAGAAGAAGGCAGAGAAACTTATTGGAAAATACTGATTTATTTATGCAAAATATATAAAGGATCGTATGATAGAAGAAGGCAGAGAAACTTACTGGAAAATACTGATTTATTTATGATGGTGGTAGATGGAAGTGATTTACAAGTGGAAGGGGGGAGAGGGATTACAAGAGAGAGAGAGAGAGAGGTACTGAAAAGCCATTTCAGATACTGTTGGTGAGTCACGCTTCTTGCTCTCACTACTACTGTAAATTCCATGAGGGATTTGTTGTTCTGAAATACGGATTCCTTCTATATGGGATTCAAGAGGTTCATTTAGAACTTCTGTTGGGGTTTGTTCTGGTGTTTCAGACACAGAGTGTCTAGATGTGGTTGGGTATGAAACTTTGTATGGAGGAAAGCTATTTCTAGAAGAAACGCTTCTTGGTAGAGAGATACGGCTAACAATATCGGGGGTAAATCTTATCTCTACATCTCCTTCGGCTGTTTGGACAATTTGATCCACTTGACTACTGATTATTGGTTGTGGTGCTACCGCGTTGGGTATGGTCCAGTTGGTAGGGAAATTTACCTCATCCCAATCAATCAACCTTGGTACTGCTACGTTAGTGGTTAAGAGGTTGCTCTCAACAACTACAGTTTTTCCTGGATCACTACGCAAAATAGCGTTAGGACACATAGTATTAATAACTTTGTAATGAATACGATAAATAACTGCAACAGTTTCAGATCCTGGTAAGAAATTATATCCCTGTGTTTGGATATGCAAACTTACAGCTTCAAATAAATTTCTATCAGTCAGAGATAGAGCAAGGTTAGGATAAACATTAAAATATACTGGTCCATGACATAAACTAGTTTGAACAATCCCCATAAGAGAGGATTTCCAATCATTGCATCTAGCATCACGTAAATCTGCTTGAATACTAGAATTTAATCCTGGTAAAGTCAATGGTTTAAAAGCAATTTGAATTAAACCAATATGCAAATACTTATATTTATGCAAATACCGCTGAATATCTTTCAAGCACAATAATTTAATTGTTTTATCATTTGTGTCAAGACAAATCGTTTGTTCTGAAGTCTTAACAGCATTCTTACTGATGTAATCAAAAAGACCCAATTTGTAAATCCTTTTGGGTTCTACTTCGGGTATTGTCCACTGATTAAGTTGTTGAGCCTGAGAGTACTCAACAATTTCTTCATTTTTTACTGATATAGAAGATCTATCTAAGGATAGTGTAGACATTTTAATGGTGTTAATTCATATACGAATGAGGATAGAACGGATAGTTTCATAGAATAAACCATTTATCATCGTTGATTATTATGTTTACATCGGATTCGTCTAATGGATCTCAGATATACCCATCTGTCAACGGCTTACGAGTCAAGGCCATCAATTCCCGCTTGGGACCTAAAGGCACACAAAACCTCTACGCGACTTGGGTGAGGAACATATATCTCAGATCCATTATAGAACCTTATTAAACACAGTAAGCAAAGAGATACATGATTTAGTAAAGAACTATCAACACCTATCTTTCCCCCTCATATATGAATTAACTACTGATTTAGCAAGCCATAAATGGCTCTGATACCAAAATATATAAAGGATCGTATGATAGAAGAAGGCAGAGAAACTTATTGGAAAATACTGATTTATTTATGCAAAATATATAAAGGATCGTATGATAGAAGAAGGCAGAGAAACTTACTGGAAAATACTGATTTATTTATGATGGTGGTAGATGGAAGTGATTTACAAGTGGAAGGGAGGAGAGGGATTACAAGAGAGAGAGAGAGAGAGGTACTGAAAAGCCTCCCTACGAATGGCAGATTACAGCTCTTTATAAGCGCTACGACCTACTGTAGCAGTACTGTAGATGACGTCACTGATGACGTTTTACAAAATATCTAGTACTATAGATGACGTCACTGATGACGCTTTTGCTGCTGTTGTCGTTTTGTGCCGACGATTACTGTTGCTATCGTCATGGATGACGATCTACCGATTTTTCTTCTTTTCCTTGCCTTTCAGCATTTTTAACTCAATCATTGAGTCCCAAAGATCCGCTTCAGTAGGATAAACTTCGGTGTCGTCATTGGGGTCTTGAGACTCTCCGGCAAGGCAAGTGAATTGACCTTGATCCTGGTCTTGAGAGGACATGGAGATGTCGCTCTTGGCGTCTGTTTGTGATGAGCTGGTTCCTTGTGTAGCCAAGTACTGATCTTTGATAATTTCCATAAGCTTAATATCTTGCTCATGTTCAGATAGATTTGGATTCTGATTATGAATCATCATTTTTATCTGCTGAATAAAATTCACTGGACCCTGTGATGGATTACTGCTTGAGACTTGTGACATATAATCAGCCTGATACTGTTCTACGGTTTCTTTGATAAATGATAAACATTTATCAGTCTCGAAACGAGACCACCATTTAACGAAAAAATTTCTTTGAACTTCTGGGATACGAAGATGATCTTCGGCTATTTCATATCCCCATTGCCAAATCCAGTTAATTCTGAATTCGGTACAAAACCATAAGAGGTCTTGTCCTTCTGGTGGATTTACCGCTGTTATTCCCTTAAGCTTCGGATGATATTTATACCAGACAGGGAATTGTTTCTGAATTGATTCTGGAAAAATTTCAATTTCTGGTGCATGGTATTCCCACCAATGGAGAAACCAAGATGGAAATCCAGTTTCTTTCTGTACAATCTCCGGATTCATAATAAAGAACCATGAGTGGGTTCTTACTGGATTCTGATAATAGAATGCGTAGGTCCATGCCCTGGCATAGTCCCAATAGTTATACTTTTGCTCATTAATTTTCAATGTCCTGGTTGCAAATGTTGAAAGGCCCCACTCTTGAGGATGCATCACTCTGATAATATAACATTTTGAAAAGGTGATGGGGGTTCTGCTATTACCTTCTTCCAGATAATGATGAGTAATTTGTACTGATGATGTCTCAGTAAGGATGGCCTCATAAATATATCGAGACTTCCCTTCTTGGACGGTATACTGCTGGTTTTGAAGATACCTTTCTTTAAGGCACCATGGATCCTTCGGATGTAAATTTAGATCACCTTCGGATAATGTGATCAATGGTTCTGTTATATTCTTTTTAACATATTGAGGCCCTTGCTCAAATGCCTCTTTGGCTGTTTTCTGCTTTGACTGACTGGAAGATTCTCCCAGAGTCGGATATTCGGATAGGGAGAGAGAAATTCTTCCTCTTCCATACTGCTGAGATCCTGATTTTCTTCCGCCACGACCTCGGCCACGTCCTCGACCACGGTCAGGTGGTTCCATACTGCAAGAAATTATAATGTGATTAGGCTCCAGATAAAACCTTTAAAGCCCTATGTAGCCTTTTAAGGGTACAACTCATATATGCACAATCAGCTTTGTCATCTGGGTGACCATTGTCTTGCAGCTTTTTAATAAGCAATTTAAGCTTAAAGATCCAATAACGAAGATTAATCTTGGTGTAAGGCTGGACTACGGATTGAATCCAAATACGGCTCATTTCTGATTTAATACGTTCCCGTTCTGCATCATCCATGCTGCAAAAATTCTCTGGTTAAAAAATCGGGTAAAGAATTCTGTTCACCTTTGATGTATTCAATATCAAAATCAAAAGCAGAAAGTTCTGATTGCCATCTAGCAAATATCTGCTTAGAAACTAAATTCTTTACATCTTTAGCTAAAATGAATTTAGCTGAGCTACAATCGATACGGATTAAAAAGGTTTGATTGAGCAAATCATCCTGAAATTTAGAAATACATTTCACTATAGAAAGCATTTCCTTTTTAATAGTGGAATAGTTAAGCTGGGCTTTTTTCCACGATCCTGAGGTAAATCTAACTAATTCCTCTTTCTGAGATTGAGGATTCTGCTGCTTAAGAATACCTCCATAACCTAAATTAGAGGCGTCTGTCTCAACTATTTTACGCCAAGCTGGATTAGCTAGACATAAGCAAGGCAACTGTTTTGCCCTAAGCTTAATTCTTTTTACTGCTTTGGTATGCTCCTCAGTCCAAGGAGGAGGAGTTTTCTGTAAACGTTGATATAATATAGCAGTATCCTGGGCTAAATTTTGATAATAGTCTGCAATATAGTTTAGACTTCCCAAGAATCTCTGGAGTTGAGTTTTCTCTTTTATTTCATCTGGAAACTTAGAAGCAAACTCAATACTACGGTTGATGGGAATAATGGTTCCTTGGTGAATGTTATGACCTAAGAACCTTACTGTAGTTTGAAATAATTTCATTTTAGGAGCAGAGATAACTAAACCATTGCGTTTCACTGCTTCTTTCAAAGCTCTAAGATGCTTAAAATGCTGATCAATAGATGACGAGAAAATTAGAATATCATCTATATAAACAATGCAATAAGCAGAATAGGGTGAAAATATTTCATTCATAATATTCTGAAATTCTGATGGGGCATTTTTCAAACCAAAAGGCATGACGTTCCATTCATAATGGCCAAAAGGAACAACAAATGCAGTTTTGTACCGATCCTTTTCTTCAATCTGAATTTGCCAATACCCAGATTTTAAATCAAATTTAGAAAAGATAACTGCGGATTGTAATCTTTCAAGCAAATCCTTTTTGTTTGGAATTGGATATCTTATCCATTTCAAAACATCATTCAAAGGTTTATAATTGATAACAAGACGAGGAACTCCTCGCTCTTTCTCAGCATTGTTGAAAACATAAAATGCAGTACAGCTCCAAGGAGAATAACTTTTTCTGATTAATTTTTTGTCAAGAAGAGTTTGAATCTCCTTTTTGCAAAGCTCTAAATAATCAGATTTCATCTGGCTAGGTCGAGCTTTGGTTGGAATATGTTTTTCATTAAAATCTTGATTGTAGGGAAGTGAAACAATATGACGTTTCCTATCCCAAAAAGCATTTGGCAGATCACTGCAAACTTCTTTTAAAAATTGATTTTCAATCTCTTTAATTTTCTCTTGCAAACCAGGAGATTGAAGTTTCTGATTAATATCCATAATTTGGATTTCCTTTTGAAGAAAATTTAAATGCTTTTCTTTATTTTGAAGAAAACCTTGTAATTCCTGAATAATTCTGGTTTCCGGATCAGTAACAAAAGGATAAACAATTTCGTGATCCTGCACACGACTATAAATTCCAGTTGGATCAATCTTATTGATTGGCATAATCATATTCAAAAAAGGTGTTCCTAGAATCACTTGTTGCTGTAGATTTTTAACAAGTAAAAACATTGTTGGTAAACAAGTACCATCATTACAGATCAAAACATCCGATAACTTATACTGAATATGCATCCTATTTCCACCGGCGGCGGTTAAGGACTGAACAGTTTTTTCAAAATACTTAGTGGGAACTAACCCTTCCTGGATACAGTTCATGTCTGCACCACTATCTACTAGTGCAACAATATTCTGAATTGTGTATTCCTGATTAATAACAAGATTAATCTGGATGTACCATTTCTGATGAGTGACCTTACTGATACTATTTAAATAGGTTAATGCCTCAGAAGTTTGAGGCTCGTCTTTGGGTTTTGGGTCGGTGATGGGTTTTAGACTTAACTGCTCTAAGCTAGAGAGTCTATGTTTTACAGATGTGATACTACCCTGGGCTTCTAACTGAGATATTTTCAAATGTTTTAATTCAGATTTGAGATCATTGACCTCTTTCTGAAGGTCCTGAAGAGTAGCTGGTTTAGAACTACTGGTTCCTTCTAAACGATTAAAAACTTCATTAATACTATAATACCTTGCGGTATTATTGGGTTTTTCAGATTCGGGTTCTAACATAGAAGAACTAAGAGACATCTCTATAATTTTTCTCCGGATTTCTGGGTCTTGTATTCTATCTACAAGATCAAGGATGTCCTGCTGAGACTTGGTTAAGACATTTAAGCTTAATCCATTGAGATTGGCAAATACTTTTAAATGTTCCTGCTTAGAGGAGGAAGAACAGCACTTACCTGTGCAAACTTCTAGTGGAGAATATTCGGATTCTGAGGAAGATGAATATTCCAAATCGTTAATCTCATCACTACTGTCAGATTCCTGGTTAGACTCATCACTAGAGTCAAGAAGTAACTTACTGAGTTGTAGACGAAGACCTTCATCCATTTGAAGTTCATTCAGCTTTTTCTTGGTCAGACATTTGTTGGCATAATGACCAATTTTCCCACATTTGTAACAGCGGGCTTCAGATTTCTTTTTTGGGGCAACTTTCTCTTTACCTTTACCCTTAATTTTGCTAGGCTTATTCTTAGAATAATCCTTGTCATAAGACTTTCTCCTATACTTTTTCTTATATGGTCTGGAAGACTTAGAAACAGTTTTCCTACGATGTTTCTTAGGATAATTGGTGGGTATGTCATAGGCAAACTGTTGACAGAATTCGCCAATTTCCCTTTTACCGGTGAGATTCTGCTTTTTGAGCTGATATTGCAGCTTCATATCATTACAGATGGTTAATCCTACTTGGACACAAACACTAATAAGGTGTCCATAAGTACAACTAGTCCATTGGATAATGTTCCCAACACTGAGCTCCATGAGTCTTTGACGGACCTTCTGAGCAAATAAAGGGGGTAAACCATCTATAAATTTGGCCTTCCAATGTTCTGAATTAGCGTCTTTACGCTGCATAACTTTGGTAATAAAAACATCCTTGTACCATCTAAAATGGGTTAGTGAAGGACATCGCAAATTCTGTAATAATTCTCTACCACGCTCTTGGCGCTGTTCTACTGCTCCTATAAAATGTAAAATAATAGCTTGAACTAACGAATAAAGGGCGTCGGGAGCATTAGTGGTTCCTATATATATATATATATAGGAAGCCCTTCCAATAAGGGACCCTTATTGGAGTTACCATGCGGACCTCACCTTTCCGAGCCAAATTTCGACGATCCGAACCGTTCAATGTTTTTAAAATGTATTTTTAAGGGCCCCCGCGAAGATTCGTCCAAAAAAAATACCCGGAAGGGCTTCATCCGTTCGGTTTTTGCTAAAATCGCTATATATAGCGTTTTTAGCAAAAACCGAACGGATGAAGCCCTTCCGGGTATTTTTTTTGGACGAATCTTCGCGGGGGCCCTTAAAAATGCATTTTAAAAACATTGAACGGTTCGGATCGTCAAAATTTGGTCCGGAAACACAAAAAAAGCCTAGGTCCGCATGGAATTTTCCCATAAGGGACCCTTATTGGAAGTTTATCCTATATATATATATAAGATCAACTTTGGGTAATTTTTTTGGACGAATCCTCGCGGTGGACTTTAAAAACACATTTTAAACACATCTAACAATTTGGTCGGGATCACTTTAGTCCTTATATAAAGGTCCTTGTTAGAAGTTGATTATATATATATATATGACGATTTGATGTTCTCTTTTTCAATTACTCCTCAAAAAAAAAAATCAGATTATCGTAACCAAGTGATTTTATTTACAAACGTCTTCAAAAGAGTAGTTGCATATTCACAAAAAATCAGACTTTGCAATATTCATGCATTTTCTTGAAGACAAAAGCATTTAAATGACATTATAACAACTTCTCAATTCACCTTTTCCCTGCTGAATGATCTACTTGTTTCAATTCCTGACTCATGAATTGGCTTAAGTCAGTTTTTAAGTCGATGTTTTGTGAAAGAATGACCTGACTCGTAAAACACAATAAGTCGGTTTTAATTTTTTAAGCCAAGAATTGGAACAAGGCTAGATTCTATAAAATTACAGGATTGAATCGATGTAATTAATGAGTCTGAGATAAACCCCACATGACCCAACTTCAAGGCGATGTGGTTTGAATAACTAAAAAAAATTAAAATTTTTCCTTTTTTATACCTCAAATTAATAACACTAAATCAAAATATATTTTGTAGGAGTAATTTTGTTTCTCTTATAATCAAAAGAAAATTAATAATTCTTCATTAGTACCAAGTTTTCCCAACTTTTTGGGTGTCACATCATACTCTCAAGTCTCCACCAAATCATTTCGTTATCGACTTGAGAAGTCATGTGTGCCAGCAAACTTGACTAGCGTTGGAGGCAAACTCCAAAACGAAAGCCACATCATCAAAACCCGAGACTGTAAAACCCAAGTGGCAATTTTCAAACCCTTAACCTCTTTTCATATTAAATTCTTTTCTTTACTTAGACAAGTGTACAATGAACTTCTCTAATGTCTATCAAGTTCCCCATAACTCATACACTGTGCGCCTAATTCCTATTTTACCAACACCTCACCACCTGTCTCTCTTGTTTGTTGGCTGCGATTCATTCGGCAATTTACCCTTCTTTTTTTTTTTGAAAAGCAACGAGAAATTTTATTAATCAATTTTATTCGGCAATTTACGACACGAAAGACTTGCACACTCACATGTCGGGTGCCTCCCACTGCACTGTGTGGAGTCCACTAAACATGTAAGTGTGTGGAGTCGATCCAATGAGTTTGTAAGTGTTTGTGTATGGTTGTATTAATGTACTTATAGCATTACAAAAACTGTGACATTTAAGAAAAATTCTAAACCAAGTTGTTGTGTATGTTTATGTGACAGTAGCTAGCATTGCTCGACATTTAATCGAATTACAATTATTTTGTTCTTTCATTTCAGCTTTCAACCCAACTCTTTATAATGCTAAAGGATAATAAAATCACATTCGAGAAGATAAATTTTACAAAATGTGGTGGTTCGTATACAAAAATGATACATGTACAACCATTTCGGTTCCAACCATTTACAACCTCCTCACATACACGTGGGACCTACACCTATAATTGAGTGTGGGTCCTACATTTATGTGAGAGGGTTGTAAATGATTGGAGCCGAAATGGTTGTACATGTAGCATGATTCGTTCGTATAACACAATAGGGTTATAATTTGAACAAACACCTCCAACGACTCTTGGAAATCGCTCTTCGAGCTACCACTTGTATTGCAGGTGTTTGCTAATTTCCACTTAATTTTTTTTTCAGAACATGGGATTAATTAGTTTTCCAATTATCCTTTAGCATTTCATAGTTGAACTCCAAATGAATATATTCATCTTGATTTCTCAACTCTCTCACACTCTCTATTGCGCCTTTCCTCATCTTTCTTTAATTTCAACTCATTATTTTTCCTTCGATATGAAAAAAATTTGAACAATTTTAACTATCAAAATAGAGTCCGACATGAACTCATTTTCCGGACGATTAAGAGACTGGCACTTCACTTTGTATTGCATATTTAGGGTTACGTAGGTATGATCAAATGACGGAAGGTACACACTAATTGATTTTTTGTGGACGATAAAAAGATTGATATGTATATATTTTTAGGATTAATCTACCGTCCGCCCAATGAGCGGACAATTAAGTGTATAGAATTTGAATTCTTACATGTAAGAATTCAAACAGTGAAAACTCTTCCATATAAGAATTCTGATTATTTTGTGTTTTACCGTCCGCTCAATGAGCGGATAATAGAAAGATCCATATTTTTTATCTGGTTTGGGAGATTATTACAATGCCGTCTAGCTGTACTTGTTGATAAGCACAATTAATTGTCCCTTTCATCACAAATATCATCATAACCCCACTTCAAAATTTAAGGTTTATTCCGTTCTAAGGTCTGCACAACAATCCTGATCTTATGCAAATTAATTAATAATTATGTCGTGGACCAAAATTATTCACCGTTTCCTCTAATTTAAATACACATGTACCATGTAATTAAATAATTGGGACCCACGAAAGCCACAAAATTCCCTGATTTGTGACCGTAGTTGTGCCACTTGTCCACTTCTCTATTCAACTTTTCCTACCATTGTGCCACTAGATGCTAGAGGATAAAAAAATTGCTTAAACAAATTACGAGAATTTAGAGCATGAGAACAAAAAAATAAATAAAATTAAAGCACCGTCGGTTCCTTTGCACATTAGTTACGATTACAAAGGCATTGTTCGTTTGGTAGTTTTAGTTTAGTTTTGATGGTGTCAAAATGTGTAATGAGTGGAGAGAGATAGAGAGAGAAATGATGATGTCATCAAACCTAAAACTAAACTGGGAAACGAACAGGACCAAAATTGTTTGATACTTGATTTTATACATTTTAATTAAAGCTCCGTCGGTTCCTTTGCATATTAGTTACTACTATAAAATTGTTAGATATTTGTTGTTATGCATTTGTTTTATTTATTTATTTTTTATAATATGGTTGTTTTTGTTGTCACGCTCTAGATTCTTGTACTAATTTGTTTCTCACTTCATTTGTTTTTATTAGGTTTCTAACAGTAAATGTAGTTTGTACATTTTAACTTTGTTTAAATTTTGATAGGACTAATTTTCAGGGTAAGAATATTCAAGTCTTATCCGAATTAGATTTGAGTATTGTACAATAAGAAGGAAGAAATTTCAAAATCACACAAAAAAAACAAATGAATTCATCACCTCCTTGGTGATAATAAAAATCCATCCTAGACTAGATGTATGCATCGGCTGTCAACTAAACTAGTTAAGTTGAGCATAAATTAGCCTGGACTCCTGATTTATAAAAAAAAAATGTCGTCAACTAAATTAGCCCAGTTAGTATGATTTGCGGTATACAAAGTACTTGGTATTTCTAGTTGCAAAGCCGAGAATCAACCTCGAGCAAGATAAAAAAGTTTGTACCCTATGAAAGTGCCAAAAAAGTTTGTACCCTATGAAAGTGCCTAAAATCCTAGGGTACCCTACGAAAGTGTCTAAAACCCTAGGGTACCCTACGAAAATGCCTAAACCACTAAAACCCTATAATAGGAAAGTGCACCCTAAAACCTAAACCCTAGGGTACCCTATGAAATTGCCTAAAACCCTAGGGTACCTTATGAAAGTGCCTAAATCCTAGGGTACCCTATGAAAGTGTCTAAACCACTAAAACCCTAAAATAGGAAAGTGCACCCTAAAACCTAAAACCTAAACCCTAGGGTACCCTTTGAAAGTGCCTAAATTCTAAAAAATAAAAAAATAAAAAAATTCATGGACCTTAGACCTTGTAAAACTTTAACATGGACTAAATACCCATTAAGTCCCTACTTCTGGACCCTAGAACAATTAATACGTGTCCTCTCTTACGCGACCTATACAATTTAAGAGCAGTGTGAAAATCATCCTTAATGCAAGGCATGGTTTGTTCACAACTTGACATGGAAGTCTCCAGAAACATCTGGCAAATTCTTGTTTTATTAGGCCAATGATTTGACTGCTGAGACAATCGTGCAAAGCATTGTTTTATTAGGGCATCCTTATCAGGAGTACCAAATTTTTCACCAAATTTAACTTCAAAAACACATTTTACAAATTTAGCAAGTTACTTATCCAAAATTCCCAAAATCAGACTCTCTATCCAAATTTTACTAGAAAGGTTAGTGAATAGTAAGTTAACAAAGTTGAGGTGTTACTGTAGCAAAACTACAAGTTTAACAAATTTGCAAAAGATTTATTAAACCTGATTTTGGAAGATTTTACTGCATTTCACTCATCAAATTTAACTTTTAAGGGATTTGATGAGTAAAATATTGATGCTCTTAGTAAATTCCTTTCTTTTAGTGCTCCTTTTTATTGCAGCAAAAAAAAAAAAAAAAACACAGAGGAATCCTGTGGCATGGAAGTCGGTTGGACCGAAGCCCATAAACCTATGGGACCTCTCCTTGGTATTGTCAGCATCAATTTTGCTAGAGAGCTAATGAGGTTAGAGCCGCGTCCCGTCACACTGCAGCAAGACTTTAATCCTTGTTTGAATCACCCTTTTTTTTTTTTTACTCTTCTGACAAATGTTACTGCTTTAAATGGCAATTCTTTCTCTTTCCCTCAGCTCACTCCCTTCGCATGCCAACTGGTACCTTGCCACTCTCCTCTACTCACACTCATCACAATGCAGTGCAGACCATGTACAAAGGTACAGGCATAAACATATATGTATGCCCCTTGTTTCCTTGCACCGGAGAGTAGGGGCGCAAACGAGCCAAGGCAAACTATGTAGTGTTTGAGCTCGGCTCGTTAAGTAAACGAGCCGAAAGATCGAGCTCGAGCTCGGCTTGGTCATAAACGAGCTGAGTATTTAATGAGCCGAGCCAGAGTAATTTACTTAACGAGCCCACTTAAACGAGCCGAGTTTTTGCGAACCAAGCCGAGCTTTAGTGAGCTCGTTAACTAAATGAGCCTGAAAATCGAGCTCGAGCTCGGCTGGATTACTTAACAAGTCGAGCCACGAACTGCTCTCGAGCAGCTTAGTTTGTTTGCAGCCCTACCAGAGAGAGTGTTGTCCCAGAAGATTACCTCAATCGTTCATCTTATACAATTAATGTGAAAATAATTAGAACAATCAAAGTGCTTGAGAATCAAAAAATAACAATCATATTGATTTGATAATCGAAACATAGTAGTAATTTGGACATAATTGTTTCAAAGTATTGATGGCTCTTCAAAATCTTATGAATGAATTTCTCTGGTAAATGGTAATTATCGCAGAGCAATTCAATTTTTTATTTTTTATTTTATCAATAACCTATTCCTAAAAAGATCTAAAACATGAACAGATAAACTCAACATTTATGATTGAGCCCACAAACTTGAATTGCTTTATGTATTCAATGGTTTTGGGGCGCATTCACATGACACCCCACTAACACGCAACTATGTGTGATTCATATTTTTAGACTTCGACTTTACATAAATGTATGATTGTAAAAGGAATTCAAGCGGTGCCACTAGCATCCAAATATTTTTCCTCTATTGGAGATAAGCTTGTTCACCCCACCACCACGAGTTATCGCTCTATATTTTGTGGACGGTTCATATTACCGCAATATTACCGCAATAAACACATAGTTAGGCTCACAATGTGTGGCAGAAACCATGGGTTTTCACCAGTGGCGTAGCCATAAATTTAAACTGTTGTGGGCACAATCCGACACACATGACTTTATTATGGAAAAAAAAGAGTAACCGTTGCGTTTTTAAGAATCCAACACATGCATCTTGATTTTATTGTGTACTATTTCTTCAAGATCCCTAATAGAAATAATGTTCAACTATCATATTATCTTTAATTAGCCAAGTCGCTCATAGAAAAAAGTTCTGAAATAGTTTTATGTTTTGGAGAAGTTTACAATTTTCACAAGTAAAATAATTCCATTTTTTTATTCTAAACGAATTGTCTTCAATACAAAAATAGAGGCATTATTGATAGATCTATGAAGATAAAGAGATGAATAAGGGAGAAGGTGAAAGGTGTTTGGCTTGACTTGTATTTTGTGATGGAATAATAATTATAATAATTCCTTAAACATGTGGTATTTTAAAAGGAAAAGTTTTGTGAGTAATAAATAATACATGGTGCCCGACACTCATCTCTATCAAATATTTAGGCGAGACTGGTATATTTAGCCTTGAGTTTCACATTAACATATGGCGGGGAATGGTATTGAGACACCATGTGGTGGAAGAGGAGATGGTGCATCACATATCACAACCGTCCATCTTGGAAATCAATGGTCTAGATTCGCTGAAGTTTTCTTACCAAGAGGCTTGCTACTTGCACCTTGTTGGCTACTAGCCCTAGCCAAACAAAAAAATCATGTTCCAATAGACGTGTTACTTGGCTATCTACTCTAGCTTTGTCCCTTTTGGCTTGCTACTAGTAGCAAGACATTTGCCTCTCTACTCTACTTTTCTCTCCTTTTTCTCCTTTACCATCCTTCATTTCCCTCAAGTTTTGCCCTAAAAGTAGAGAGTGAAGCACAAAAGTAGAGGGTGGTGTTGGAACCCATAAGTGAAAAGTGCCTAGGCAAAGTAGAAGTGTACCTTATTTTGTGCTTTTAGCTAGTTAAAGTGCCTAGTAATGTTGGAGATACTCTAAGAGTATACTTTGACCGGTGAAAAAAACGTCTATGAATTCGGACCATTGAAATCACTTTTGAACGGCTAAGTTGCTGCGTTATACAGTGCACTAGGTCCCCGTGTGGTGGTGCTCCAAAAACACCCATTAACTGTTACTTTTCCCACACCTTATAACGACAAAGTAACAACAAAAAAGACAAAAATCGGAGTGTGGGCACGCTGGTCCTATGCTACATCGGCTACTGGTTTTCACCTCATCCGGACAGAAAGTGAACTGGTCTCTATACCTTCTACGCCGATAAGCATTTATACATATATGTAGACATCCATCTTGGTTTCTGTCACAAGTCCACACTTTCACCAAGAGGATTCTTGGTGGATCAGCATTCCCTTTCTCTTTTCATTCAACCCCTTTCATGGCTTCTCTCTCTCCCCTCTCTGTACTTCTCCTGGTCTTGTTAGTGGCTCATGAGGTGATTTGCCAACAAGAAACAGAGATGGACCAAGAGGAGCTCTCTGGTCTCTTTGAGTTCATCGGTTCACTTCTTGAGGACCCCACTTGGGACCAAACCTACCCACAACCATGCAGTGACACTCCATGGCCTGGCGTTGAATGTGAGAGCACTGGACAAGAAAACCCTCCACTCTTTCATGTCACAAAGGTCCACATTGGCCCTGATATTCTCAACCCACCTTGCAAAACCACAGCAGAACTCTCACATTCCCTACTCAAACTCCCTTACCTCAAAACCCTCTCTCTCTTCAACTGTTTCACATCATCCCCAGTCTCTCTCTCCTCAACTCTCTTTGGCACAACACTCTCTTCCTTAGAGCATCTAGCCCTTGAGTCCAACCCAAGCCTAACAGGGGAAATTCCACCAAGTTTAGCAGAGGCTGGTACCTTAAGAGTCCTATGCCTTTCACAAAACAATCTACAAGGAGAAATCCCAAAAGCATTTGGTGGGTTAGTGAGTTTGGAGCAACTTGACCTTAGTTCCAATAACCTAAGTGGTTCAATCCCTCAAGAAATTGGAGATTTAAAGAGCTTAACCATTTTGGACCTAAGTTGGAATGGGCTGGAAAATGAAGTGCCTTCTTCATTGGGTCAGCTTCAATTTCTTCAAAAGATTGATTTGCGCTCAAACAAGCTTCAAGGGATGGTGCCCCAAAGTTTAGGGCAGTTAAGCAGGTTGGTCTTACTAGACTTAAGTCATAACTTCCTTATTGGGCCAATCCCAGAAACCCTCTCAGGTTTGCAGCAATTAGAGTACTTCATGATTGAAGACAACCCTTTGAATTCAGGGATACCCTTGTTTTTAGGTAGCCTAAAGAAGATCATAGTGCTGAGTTTCTCAGGTTGTGGGCTTAAAGGAAGTTTATCAAACACCTTATCTTCATTGCAAAATCTCTCTGCCTTATCTCTAGCCAACAATAGCCTCAATGGGACAGTGCCTCCAAATTTAGGGGCACTTCCAAATTTGGATCACCTAAATTTGAGCATGAATCAGTTTAGTGGGGAGCTAATATTCTCACAAGAGTTCATCGTTAGGCTTGGGAAGAGGTTAGATGTTAGGGGCAATTCTGGGTTATGCTTAAATCAAGAGCTGCTCAAGAACAGCAACATTTCTGCCTATCTAGAAACCCCACCATGTTTGGGCACAAGTGCAAATATCAATAGTAGCAGGACTGGGGCAGAAGATCATAATCCTGGAGATGGCAGCACATTGAAGCCATTTTGGGACCACGAGAGGAAAAGTTCAAGCTCTCTTCAGCTGGATCATAAACTTGTTTTTCTTTGTTTTTGTTGTTTAGTTCTTCATTTTGTAATTGTCACTTGATAGCTTCCATACTCCTTTCTGGGATAAATTGCCCCATTGATTCATGTAGTTTTAGCCACATTTTACTTTGAAGGTTGTGATTTTTCATCCGTAAAAGATGATAGTTCTATTTCAATCTTGTCACCTTTTCTTGGTATTTCAAGTGATAAAACTAGTCACCTGATCAGGATGGAGCTGGGCACCTGTAGGGGAGGTTGTCCCTGCAGGCTGCAGGACAAAAAAAACCTTTAATATTACATAAAAAAAAATTCTATGAATTATATATATAGACTTGCCTTACACGTGTTAACAGGTGATCAATTGTTGATATTATTAGGGTCCCACTTTGATCCTTCAGAAATCTACTCCTTTTGTGTATGCCTTTCCATTTGAAAATAGAAACACACCTGACCTGAGTGGTTAAAAGGGGAATGGTAACTGACTAACTGTGATGTTCATATTGATAAAATTAGAAACGCAAGGATCGAAGTGAAGTGGTATTGAAACTATGGGGACCAATGGTGTAAGCTATGACTTTTCTTTTTTCTCTTGGAAAATGGTGAAACTTTCTTGGAAAGAGAAACACAATCTCCTACAATCAGGATTCGAGGGTCAGTTTCTTTTGTTCAGAAGATGCAATGAAGATGATTTGGATAGCAAGTTTGTTTTTGTACAACACCACTTGGAAGTGAAAACAGTGGGAGAAAAACTTTTACTCCTACTTTTGGTTAGTTTTGGTGTTTCCTTTCCCATTCTTCAACACGCAATAGGCTGTACCTTTTGTCCCATCACTACTGTGTGTTTGTTTTGTGGTCTGGTTTCAGGCCTTTCAGAGAGTGAAAAGCAGCAGAAGTGTCCGAATCGTATCAAAAAAATGATAGAAGTACAATAAAAGTCTTTAACATGATTCCAACACATTCACACGGTATGTCGAACTCACACACACCATGTGAGACTTTTGTTGTATATCTATCATTATTGGAATCCCATATTAATGGTGAGTTTCTGCTGCGGTATTTTTGCACTATGAGTTGTCAAATGAATTGATATATGTGAAGAAAATGAGTATCTGATTTGACCATTAATAGTCCTAAAATATCAAAAATAACGGAGCGGAAACTCACCCTAAATTCAAATGAGAGAGTTTCCTCTTTGACAAGAGAAAAGATTCGAACCGAGAGAGATGGGTTTTTGTGGACAAGGGGTTTCTGCTGTGCACTAGGTGCATGGCATCGTACCATGCACTCCATTTGGCCGTCCGTTGCGAAAATGCACGGCTTGGATCAAATCCAAGAAATGACTCTCACATGGGGTTGAACTTAATCCGAGCCGTGCATTTTTGTAACGGATGGCCTAATGGGTGCATGACACCGTTCCGTGCATCTAGTGCACGGCAGGATCCCCATCAGGTTTTTGCAGGGAGTGGGGGAGGGGTAAAACTAAGTTTCACTTGGGTGGAATATACTCGTTTTTTTAAAGAGACAAAAATTGAAGGGGTCCAATATAACAGTAGAGAGGAACAGATCCTCTGTTCTTATCGGGTGATGATTCCATTGTCTTACTCTCACTTGGCGTAAAAATGTGGTTCACCACGGTTTCATCTAACAGTAGAGAGAAACAGATCCTATGTAGTTTTACGTGCATAGATCTTCCATGCAAAAATTATGGTAATTATGGTTTATGTGACATCTACAAAGACTTCTTCCAAATTATATTTATTTTTTAACAATAGACGGCCAGATTCCGAACATGCATTGCTTTTAAGACAGATATTATTCTCTTAAATAGATAACGATGGTCGATAAAGCTAATTTGACTTAAGGAGCTTGTGGTGTTGATGGTTGGTGTGAGTTCATTAATATCTGAAGATTATTGAGCAAGGAGAAGTGCAAAATAGCCTTGATTTGGAGGAATTCGTCAATATGCTAACAAGAATTAGTGGGAAAAGATTTTTGACGGGTTCAAAAATCTATATACATTTTGCAGTAGTAGCCCCTACTTTTACTTGAGTTTTTAGGCCGAGTTTCAACTGCGGTATTTTTGGTAATTTATACCTTCACTCCTTTTCACGCATTTCAATATAAATCATTCTCCTTACATACATCACAGAAATACCATGCATTGTATTCATATTCATAGCGGAAACAACACCCACTTTTGACTACAATTTAATACCGAAAATACCGTAATAGAAACTCACCTTATATGTCGAAGCTAAGTGCTAGAGGTTTAAAGTTAGTTCAAAGCCAAAACATGGAGGCACTAGAAGTGGAGTCGGATTCTCCAACATGAATAGCTCTTATAACTGGAGAAGATGTTTGATTTCTCCTTTTTTTGGTTAAAAATCTATTCATTTTGTAGCATTGGCCAAACTTTTTTGTCTATGTAGGTATTCATTGTGGACTCCGACTGACTCGGGCAGCCCACTTATTGATGGACAGCACGTGGTAAATCATACATTGAAGCAAAGTGTTAGCAGGCTTGGGTTGAGGCCAGTAATGGGCTGGATTTATTTTTACAACAGGCTGGGCTATGGCCCAGAAGACCTTGCCTCGCCAATCCTGCTAGCTGCTGCTCTCATCCTCCAGGTGGACCCGAATACCAACCAATTATGCTCTCACTGAATGAAAAAGACAACTATGGATTTTGTTTTTTTCTTTTGGTAATGCATGGTGTCTCGGGCCAGAATATGCATTAATTCATATCTCGAAATCCTTAGTCACATAGTCCCTCAATATGGCATTCGCTCCCGCTCTCAATCATCGCTCTGATCTTGTGCTCTCAATCCTCGCATTCACGAGTTTTAGTTGTTTGAGAGGTTTTTGGAAGATGCTTTCACGGTCCGCCTCTGCCCGCTCATTATAGAATTAACCTCGGACTAATCCCAACAGCCCCTTTCACAACCCTTTCTATGCTTCATCACGTGAGGTGACCCCCAAAATTAAGGATGAGAAGAATTGAGCCTAAGGCCTTAATAAAGAGCAAGCCCTGAAGTCCCTGGCCGAGATCAGGAGGCCAGCCCTGATTTTGTTAAACTTAACCTCATTTACTACTCTTTCAATCAGAACAAGTCTTTTGCTTTTTTATTCAATCTCAAGGGGTTGTTGCATTGATTAATTGACTTGTCTCAACGAGACTTACCATCCCAAGGTCGCAAGGTTGATTCTGCTCAACAATAATATTTCTTCAAGCCCACCTGGAGAAATTAGTTTGGTTCACCGAACAACTCTATATTCCCAAAAGGAAAGTCTTTTTCAATCAATCAGTGGAACTTATTTATTAACAATTAATCACTCAGTGGAACATAGTTTACAATATGAGAGTGATACAAAACTAACAATTGCAATTGTATGAACGTACAAAGATCAAAGTAAAAGGCAAAAAGTTGGAATGCAATAATTGATGACAGCGGCGATTAATCATTTATTATGGGTCACTTTTTTTTTCTGATTATTGGGATCATATTATTCTTTGCACGGGTAAGCTTCTGTTATGCTCACTGCTTAGCGTGTGATTTGTATGCATCCAATCTTGTTCACTAGAGTTTAATTTGATCTTATATAACCTATAGACGAAAAATATTATTGCACAAAATTTCTAGAATCGCCACTTGATTGACCTCTAACCTCTCAAATGTTTTTTGATCTGAAATAAGGGTGGGAGGGGGCGACCAGCATTGCATGCAAGCTCCCTTGGGCGTGACCATACAGGCTCCCGGCTTGCCTGTGAAATATTTGGTTTGAGTCATAGCTAGTGTCCGAAAGAACAAGCCGTCACCACAGACATCACTTTGGTACAAGATGGCAATGCAAAGACCCCTCCACGTGAAACGAGCTTTGATATCTACACCACCTACCACCAAAAGAAGCAGATTGGGAACTCCATTCTGCCATCCTGACAACCCTCAATTAAGAATGTTGGCTTAAGTCATGACCTTCGTCACATAATGCTTCAAAACATCATGCGCTCCCGCTTTCAATTCTCGTATTACCTCAAGTTCTCAATCCTCACTCTCACAAATTTTATTGAAGTAGTTTGAGATGTAATTCTAAAACGCCTTCACACTCGTGTTCTCACACCAGCTCATGCAAGCGCATGTGAGCCAATTGTTTTCGGTCTGTTTTTTGCCCACAGACCATTTGAAAATGGCTTGACAGCGTTCCTTGTAAATACAACAAAAAAAATTATGTCAATACAATAAAGGCTTATATTGATGATGCGAAATCTGTAGTTACCAATAAATGTGACCAACAAACCTACTACTTTGGCCGTCTCTCTATGTTGTCATCTTCGAAGCAAGACATTCCTTCTATTTCTCGATCTCTCCTCTCACTTTCTCTCTCAGGATAATTCACCTCTATTTTTCTTTTGACATAGTATAAAAAGAGGAGCAATTTTTGGGTGCCAGGCTGGCACCCCGTGTCCGTGGATCGTGCCTGAGCATCGATCTCAACCGTCCAAAACACTTTTGGATGGTCCAAATTTAAAAGAGAGCGAGAGAAGGAATAAATATGGGCCGTCCAAAACACTTTTGAACTGTCGGATTGGCTAATCAGGCACAAACATATAGGTGGTGCTCGCCCGGCACCCAAATTTTTTTCTACGGAGAGGATAATTCAAGAAAAAGGGAACAAAATCTACACCCACGTTCCAGGAAAAGGGGTCATGCCATACTTGTTCTTGAAGGAAATATCAACTCACCCACCAACTGTCAAACACGTGATTCTTTCTTATGTTAAACCCTGAATTCCAACTAGATAGGCTGATCACTAACAAACGACTAATTGATTACTTGCGACTCCAAGGTAAGTATAAAAAATATTTGAAGAAATTTGTGAGTTGTCGAAATGACAAAATGTCACGTTGTTTTCTTTATAAGAGAAGTTGAGTCACGAAAACAATATTCGTCACGTTATAAGTACTCCCTCCGTCCGTCTATGTTTGTCCATTTTCATTATTTCACACCTATTAAAAAATTGTACATTATTTTTAATACGAATCTCTAAAAATATTCAATATGGATCTTGTTTGATAGATCTCAATTACTCTTATTATCACTTGGCATTTTTATGAGGACTGACAATGTGTAGTGCAAAAAAAAATGAAATGTACATATAATTACTCATCTCTTTTTTTTAACATATAAATTACTTATGGATATCAATTACTCTGAGAGATATTAAATATCAACGTTATCTTATTTTAAAATAATGTTGTTACCCTCTTAAATGCAAAGAAATGTTTTGACATTTGAAACCTAGCTATGCTATGCCTGGTCCTAATAATCCAAGGTACGTAGCTGGTAGTCTGGTACTCCGGTATCCAACTTCATGTTGCTATGAGCCCTCTATTGGGCCTATATTTACGTTTCAGATCATTTGTGCCCAAAACCCCTGTGCCAGAGATTTTTGGTTGTTCGATTGTGTTTTTTATTTTTTTTATCTTTTATGTTTTAATATTTCTGGGTGATCCAACGGTAAAAAATTCTCTCAGTACAGAGGTATAGAGATTTTTCGGCATACATGATCTGGGCTCCTATACCTACCCCTTATTTTCAAATTCCGAAATTAAGTATTTGTTAGCGTATGATTAAAATATGGCACTATCTTGACACCCCTTTTAAAGGAGGATCGAGCTTTGGGTGCTTAATTTTGTCTAGTTAAAAGCAAAAATGTTTTTTTTTTTCTCATTCTATTGACAGCCCATTGGGTTCATAATAAGTAAGGAAAAAAAAAACACCACATATTTCAGTATACTTTTTACACTTTTTATTACAATTTCATAACTTTTATATATTTTTCATACATTTCAATACACTTTTTAAACCTTAAAAACAGCCACTAGGCTGATTTTAGCTTTTTTTTTTTTTTTTTTGACAAAATGATGAAGAATTTTATTTATCTGATAGGCAACAACCTATACAATGATACATCACACCAAGGGTGGCGCTGGCAAAGGCAAAAATGTTGAAGATTTTTTTTTTCTTTTTTTATAACTGGATGTCCGGGCCAAGTTGCGCACAATTAAAGTAAGAAAATTGTAAAGAACAAATGTGGTCGGGACCAAAATAAATTTAAATATTATGTTTTTTAATAATTTTTTCACACTGTATTGTACATTACATTGATTGTCTCAACGAGACAAATAAAAAAGTCTAAAAATCTCACATGAATTTTTTTTCTACTTTTGTTTATATTTGTACACTTTTTGAATTTCTCTTGTCAAATAAACGATGTGATGTAAAAATTTACGTCTTGTTTTCCAGATGGCAAGGCGACGAGGTGTTCGTCGGTTCATCTGGGCCATCCATATGTGTTTTGGATAGCTTAGATCTATATGGGTAAATTTACTCCTAAACTTTACAAAAATGTCACTTAACTATCCCTACAGATTTGGCCGTTCAAAACACGGATGATCGGCCCAAATGAACCGGCGGCACCCCGTGGCCTTGCCACCCGTGCCAACCCGGCACTGAAATAATTTTCCTTCAATTTCGAGGCAACTATTCTCTCCTCTAGTACATGAAAGACGTACATGGATTGAACTCTGATCATGTGACGCAACCACAAAACTCCCGCAGCCATTTTTGGCTGAGCAATCAGGACTAATCTTTTTGGCTTTCTAATAATCTTTTGTCCAACTTGAAAAATGCTCTACTCCCTAATTCTCTCTCTTCTTGTTAATCGCAAAGTTTTTGTTTGTTCTGTATCACCTTGAAACTTCTTCGCTCTTTCCTAATCTCTCTATCCATGTATATATATATATATATATATATATAGATATAGATATAGACATCGATAGTTCGCTACACCTTTGGAAGGTACTCCATATTTCAAGGGATTCTTAAGTTCAGCAAAGGATCCGGCCAAGGTCTGTTCTTCTACACCATTCTAATTTCTAATCTCAATCTGGTTGATTGCGTTCATTGCTGCATCTATGGAAGTGTATTCATATCATTTTTTTTCCTGCTTTCAATTTCTATTTGCTTTCCTGAGTTGCCACGAGTTGTGGTTTAACAACTGTATTCATCAGTATATGAGATTGAATGGCTGTGTGATGCCATTTGAATTTTACCCTCTGTCATTTTTAGTGAAAATCAGAGGTAGGGATGAGCATTCCATTCTTGGATTATTTCAGGGAACTAAACACCGGCTCGCCGTTTTCCTTTATTGGGTTTTGGTGAAATTTTATTACTTTCTTAAATTTGTTTTTGGTATGTTCTGATACTTTGTCAGAGGTTTAGTGTTATGATGTGATTTGTAATTTCATCAAGACATGAACTTTAGCCTGGATCATTCTGCACTTTAATTCTGGTTTTCGTTTTATTGAGATTAGATCTCTTACAGCTCCTATGTGGCATGGGCTGTGATCAGGGGCAGTACCAAGGGGGTGCTAGGGGGACCCCGGCCTTGCATAACTCCAAGTATCCTCACGTATTATACTAGTTTTCAGGCTAATTAAGAAAAATTCTATGGGATTGGCACCTGCAAGTTCCTTGTGTGAAAAAATTCTTAAAATTTCTATTTGTGTAGGGTAAAAACTCCTAAAATTTCAAGTTATCAATCATTTTTTAGGTTGCTTTTATAAAATTTAACGGTGGCTACGCACATGCACACAATATCGTCTCTTATTCGGACCTTGCAAGTAGTGATAAATGCTTACAATTTTATTTTTTTATTTTATGAATATGAAAATACACGTGATTCGGCCCCTGCTTGACTCCAATCCTGCGTCCGCCATTGACTGTGATACGAGTATTGGGATGCATGTTCAAGCGTGGTGAAATCTTGGAAAACTTTGGCTCAAATGTTAGGATACATGTCCAAAAATTGGGTTGAGATGGGTACCGATCCTGAACACTTGTTTGCAGAGTATATTGATAAATATTCTAGGTAATATGTTTAGATATTGACTTATAAATTATAGTTGGATGGAACTCACAAAAGACTTAGAAAGAAAATTGGGTAATGGAAAATACGGAATTCATATTGTTTATCTGTGTGAAATGTCAAAAATATTTGTTATTTAGCTAATGTGAGCTTTTTTTCCAACTTTCAAATGTCCTAAACAGTTAAGCGATTCGAGTGTCTAAATTGGGTACCGGTGTCAGAGGCATATCCCTCACCCTTACGGTTGGTACCATAGTCGTATACTTTGAAAAGGGGTATTGTGGATAAAATAGTAGAGTCCATGTTCATTGTACAACTGACCACGAATTCGGAATGAAAGTTAGATTTAGTAACAAGGGCAATGGAGGAAGGAGCTTCAATTGTTAGATTAGTTGGTATGTTTATCCCTGTTTTGGTATCTCTCAATGAAAGCTTCAGGAAATTTAGTACAGTTTAGCTGCATGTTTCAGCTGGTTGTGTTTCACAGGTAATTGTCTCTTTGAATTTGGATATGTTGTCTGATGGAGCAAACAAAGTATTTGTAAGTATCATAATTGGTGAACATTCACATGGATTTAGGAAAAAATAGGATGAACAGCTAAACTTGGGAGATTGAGAAAACTCAAAAAGGTCAGAATTTTGTTTTAGCCAAATGCAGGGAAACAAAATTCAGAGTTGTGTAGGTGCTAGTTTTTTTCAGCAATTATCAAGGAAGGAAGTTCAACTCGTATTAGTCTGTTATTTGATTTGGAAATATTCAGCGGAAAACTAAGGAGGCATAGATCCTTTGGCTTCCTCAAGTCGGCAAAGATAAAAAAGGTTTAATTGTCTTCTGAATGGATTCGAGATACCTGACAAAGGACATTCTCAATGGTAAGCATCACAGATGAATGCGGGTTATATCTCTCGGAATTTCATTTGACGAAGAGCTTTTTTGGTTGTGTAGTCTGGAGTTCAAAAGCTTCCCACTTATGTACATGATACTCAGGGTAAACCTTTAGGAGTAAAATAACTTTGGCTGATAATAACAGCCACAATAGCCTTCTGAATTCAAAATCAAGGTATTGATTGAGCCAAAATGGCTGGGGCTTGGGCGCCTTATAGGGTGCGTTTTGGAACCATCTTCAGTGTTTACTCTTGCATCATTTTTACTGTTTCATTCTTGACCTTTTTTGTCCTTCTAGCTCCAGGTTTTCCTCTTCAAGTAGTACTCTTACTTGGGGAATATTTTGATGTGAAAAGTACTTTGCTTTCATGTGCTGCATCTTTACGTTTGAATTATATATTCTTAACAACGATGAATGTCAAAATCGTTTGAAATTAACTTAGTCTGATCCTTACTGATATTTAGGATATCGTTGTGTAGCATCAATCGCACATAGGAAAGATGGATCAGATAACCAATGTTATGGAGTATCAAGCCATTGCAAAAGAGAAATTGCCAAAGATGATTTATGACTATTACGCATCCGGAGCAGAGGACCAATGGACTCTCCAAGAGAACCGCAATGCATTCGCAAGAATTTTGTAAGTCTTAGCTTGATGATTGTGAACCCCTCTCTCTCCCCTGGTTTCCTTCTCTAGTGATTCATGGCATTGGTATTTACTTTGGTGAAAAAAAATGAGGAATAAGCCATGTCGAAAAAAATTTCTTCCAAATTCCTTATATTAGGCAGAATTGCTTTTGAGGTTTGATAATGGTGCTTCTTTTAAAGGCGTTATTTTCTTGTTAAAAAATTAGGTTTCGACCTCGTATTCTTATTGATGTTAGCAAGATAGACATGACCACAACGTTTTTGGGCTTCAAAATTTCGATGCCTATCATGATTGCTCCAACAGCAATGCAGAAAATGGCCCACCCTGAAGGTATATGCCCATTTCCGTAAGCTTGTGCTTCTTTTCTTGAGGAATTGATTGAGTTCAATACTTTGTTCCATAAGCTTCCATATCAATGTGCACGGTTCGTCATAGATGTAGAGAGTCATGCGTAAATGGACCTATATTCTTAATTACCGCAACAAATTCACCTTCCAAGGGCATTATTTAAGGTTACATTTGGAATGAAATTTGAGAAATATTGATGGGGGTGCTTTTAATTTTGTTGCAGGAGAGTATGCCACTGCAAGAGCAGCATCTGCTGCTGACACAATTATGGTTCTTTTTCTCACGCACTTTGATCGGTTTCACATTTGTTCCTTAATACTGGCTTCTTCGTGGACCAGTTGTACCTTTTCTTAGCAAATTAAATTGCATTAAACCTAAATTTTGCCTCAATTTACTTGTGAGTGGTTGGTTTTTCCAGACTTTGTCCTCATGGTCTACTTCTAGCGTTGAAGAGGTTGCCTCAACCGGACCTGGCATTCGTTTTTTCCAGCTCTACGTGAGTTTGAGAGTTCATCTTAACTTTTTCTGATCTTGTTTCTTTTAGTTTTTTATATTTATTTGAACACACAAAGATTACAACTCTCAAATTATAGGCATTTCTAATGTAGCCTCAACTATGCACTCTGAATAATTTGTGAATTTACGGATTCTTCCACAGATTCTAAAATGACACGTACATTGCCTCCCAATCATCAGTTTCCTAATAGGCTCATTCTGAATGCTTGAATCTTAGCTACCGCCTTAATTTTGTTGTTTTCACATCGCTTTATTATCTCTCTGCTCCTATCCTATAGGTGCTCAAAGATAGGAATGTGGTTGCACAGCTGGTTAGAAGAGCTGAAGGGGCAGGTTTCAAGGCCATTGCCCTCACTGTGGATACTCCGAGGCTTGGCCGTAGAGAAGCTGATATTAAGAATAGGTGAATTGCAATAATCACCTCTAATTATGTTTTTAAAATTGTCTTGGTTGAGTCTTTCTTCTATCCACTTATTGCTTAACTGATTGAACTACATGAGGTTACCTATGTCCTAATTTTTTGGTTGGTTCTTCTAAAGATTTACTTTGCCACCACATTTAACATTGAAGAATTTTGAGGGATTGGATCTCGGGAAGATAGACAAGGTGAATGAGATGAATGGTTTACTTGCATATATTTTATCAGATTTACTTCCATATTAACTAATGGTTTTTCATTTATCTCCATGTTTACTCATCATAATTTTTTGGGTGACAAGCAGACAGATGATTCCGGATTAGCTTCATATGTTTCCAAACAAACTGACAGGTCTCTTAACTGGAAGGTGAGGTGGCTTTTCACAGAATGTTATTTCGCGAACTTTACCTGGAAATTATCATTCAAATAACTTCTTTTCGTTTTGGACAGGATGTGAAGTGGCTTCAGACAATCACCCATTTACCTATCCTAGTGAAGGGTGTCTTGACTCCAGAGGATGGTAAGAAAGAAAATGTCAAAAATGGGAGTTTTTCCTTCACCCACATTAAGTTCTTGTCAATTCTGTAATGTTCTTGTCATGTAATGTGCTTCTTTGGAAAATCATGCAGCGAGGCTAGCAGTGCAAGCTGGAGTAGCAGGAATCATTGTTTCAAATCATGGAGCTCGCCAACTTGATTACGTCCCTGCAACAATTATGGCTTTGGAGGAGGTAAATCTGTTTGCTTTGACATGTTGATGTTCCACAAATTCCACTGAGTTTTGAGTTACGCATGGTGTTGTACTGTTGTTTGTAGAACCAAGTACTCTAGTTCTGTGAGAAACAAGAGACCCCTTTCTCTTTCCTGTAATTTTCTTTGAATGGTAATCTATGCACGGAAATCTTCATTCTTTCGCTCTTCATATGCTCACATGCATTCCTATCTCTGTTCATATTTGCATTTTAAGTTCTCAGTAGGGTTCTAATCGCTTTCTTGTTGATCTAACTAAGTGTATCACCTCAATATTTTTTTTTGAATGGTTTTCCAATTTCAAACTTCTTTCTGCTCTGAAAATGTGTAATTGGTACTCAACTTGTTAATGCCATTTTTGTGATTTTGATACATTCTGATTCTTGGGGGTTAATTTACAGGTTGTCAAAGCTGCACAAGGCCGAGTTCCCGTTTTCCTTGATGGTGGGGTTCGGCGCGGTACAGATGTCTTCAAAGCATTGGCTCTTGGAGCATCTGGAGTATTTGTAAGTGGAATAACTTGTCTTAAAACTTCGTAGCAAATTCAATTCTAATGGCCTCTGATCAGCAAATTCAATACTAATGGCCTCTACCAGAGGCCATTAAATGACTATCTTTTTTTGTTGTGTTTGTAGATCGAACATGTAAGAATTGCCCATGTATTTTTTATGCAAGTCTTCTTACTACTAATCTTACGACTACTTCCAGATTGGGAGACCTGTGCTGTTTGCATTGGCAGCTGATGGCGAGGCCGGTGTACGAAAAGTGCTTCAAATGCTTCGCGATGAGTTTGAGCTAACTATGGCGTTAAGTGGTTGCCGCTCGCTCAAGGAGATCACTCGTGATCACATAGTGACCCCGTGGGATGCTCCTCGTGTTGTGCCGAAATTGTAAGATAAGAAGTGGCCACTGATCTGAAGCAAGTTTTGCGAAATGTTCCAAGAACTGAATGACACGCATGAATGGTTTATGCTGCCATTGATATATGTACTCTTTCTGAACCATCAACTGTTGTTGGGTAATAAATTCCAATTTGGAACTTTTTCGAGTAAGGATATCGATCAGTCCTCCCATTCTCGATGGTTCTGTCAACAGAGTTACCGGGCGAAACAAGGATTTTGTCATCCTTTCTTTCATTTTTCGTCGTCAGACTGGGTATCATCTGCATCCAAACTAGAATTTTGACTCCGAACAGACGATAAAGAACAGTACTCAGGAAAGGTAGAAGAAACTGCTGGTCCTGACAAAGAAGACGCGAGAGCGACGACTTCCGATTCAATATGAGAAGGCCTTCTGGCCCTTCCAACTCTTTCATAATCTTTCCAGGGCCAAATTGGAATAGCTATTTGAAATAACTATCCACAATGTTAAAAGTTCCAAATAGACCGACGGTAGGCCGAAGCCAATACTTCCGGTTAGAAATGAATTTGTTAACTAGAACTGGTGGAATGGCGATTCGTAGCTAAGTTAACGAAAAGTAGTTGCATTTTGAATCTAAAATTGTGTTCGGGAAGTTAATTGGGCCTCTACTAGTGAACAGTGAACTTGGTCCAAAAGTAGTCGATGTGCTCATACCTTGGCTCATAGACCTGAGTTATCGAAACAAGTATTCATTGAATACAGTATAATACTATGGAAGGCGTACATGGTATTATTAACCACATCACTATTAGTATAATTGTATCACTGAAATTAAGGCGCCACGATCTTTAAGTTACTTTAATGCTCATAGTGGAACAAACTTTTACCCAACGTATCTTCTTCGTTTTCCAATAAATACATCATACTTATTTACAAAAAGAAGAAAAAAGAAAAATGTTAACTTCAGCCCAGAAGGTGGAGGATAATAAGTAAAAACTGCATATATATCCGTGAAAATATATTAATATCCGTGAAATGTGCATTGATATCCAATCTAACTTGTTATTATATTAGCAAGACTCAACAAAGAGAGAAGTGGGCCGCGGCCCCTCCCTAGGCTTCGCCCCTGGCGGTCGATCTACACCCCCTCCCCCTCCGCACCCCTTCCACCCGCCTACCCGACCTTCCTACCGACTCGCCGATCTTCTCTAGGGCTGCACTTCTTTGGCGTTCGGAGACTCCCTGTGGCGGACGATCCTCTTCGTTCCGGTATGGGTGACCATGCCTGATTTTTGGGCCAGGGGGGAGCCGGATCTGGGATTTCCATATCCGGACTCCTGACGACGTTGCCAGCGGCGATGGTGGGTGACAGCTCCGGCAACTTGCTACGGCGTTCTTTATTTTCCTGCACTTTTTTTTGTATTTTTCTTTGTTTTTTTTGTTAGTTTTGTAGGTGGTTTTGGCCGGCCGTTAGTTTTGTAGGCGGTTTTGTGGTTGTTAGTTTTGTAGGTTTTGGCCGGCAGTTTCACAATCGTGATTTTGTTTGTCGGTTTTGGCCGGTGATTTTGTTTAATACAATTCTTCTCAGTCTTTACCCAAAAAAAATAGTAAAAAAGAACACGAGATTGGCAGTAAATGTTACCAAACATGCCCTCAATGTCTAGCATCTTTTCAATTTTTTTTGGGGAATTTGTCCTAGTGGTAATTGTTGCATCTAATGTCAGACCATACAAAATTTACTTATGTGTTCATACTAAACCACCCTGACAGCAAAGCAATTAAAAAACATTTTGCCTTAATATAGGCAACAAAACTCTTGCAAATTAAAAAAACTTACAGTAATTTAACAATAGTCGACCAGATACCGGATGCCATATTGTGAAATGTTATTTTTGTACTGATTTCACATTTTGGTTCTTTTACGAATACTAATGACAATTTCCTTTCCCGATGAAAAAATAAATTAGACGCGTGCCCGGCCCATAAGCGATTGATTTTGGTTTAATTCCTAAATGAAGGATCCCGAACGACAATTAATCTCTACAAACGCTTTTGATCCCTTGGCCTGACAAACTACTGAATCAAACAGTACCCCATCATCAATAAGGAGATGTTGATTGAATTCGGCTTCTTCTCTTTTGGAGGAATCGTTGCAACGATCTCTTCATGGAAAGGCCAGTGGTAGGGCTGTTACACACAGGAGATTGAAGAAATGGTGATGGGGGCTGATCTGAACCAAGTAAGGTCTTCACTCTTTCTTCCATTTCTTGACTTGCAAGCATCATGATCGCTCTGGCCTGCAAACATGAATTATTAGTGATCGAACGAAACATATTCTTCTTCAATTGTCTTTAAAATCATAGCCGTCAGTATAGTTTCAATAAAAATGTACTCCCTCCGTCCCAAAAAGATGGTCCTACTTCACTTTTTAAACCACTTAAATAATTATCTATATCTCACGATGTATTACGTTTTTCTATGATTTTGAAATAACGTGTTTAATAAAATTAATTAAGATCTATCAAACAAAATCCATATTGGATATATAAATCATTATAAATAAGAAGAAACGTATCATGTTTTTTTCTATGATTTTGAAATACGTGTTTAGTGAAATTAATTGAGATCTATCAAACAAGATCCACATTGAATATATAAATCATTATGAATAAGAAGATATGAACATTTTTTTGAGAGATGTGAATAGTGAAGTAGGACTATCTTTTTGGAACGGAGAGAGTACTTTTGTTCATGATAATTGATCTAATATCCACACAATATTTTTTTTTTCTTTTGATAAACAAATCTGATCTCAAATATGGACAACAAACTCGATGAGCCGAACAAAAATGAACTATTCGAATCAAACTCCAAAACAGGACTCAACAAATTATGTGCGGGATCTATTTTGAGGTTCCACATAAATGATCCAAGCAGTTCATTTTGCTCAAAATAGTATTTTAGCGTGCTCGTAAAATATCAACTTAATTAGATATTGGTAAAGACTTGATTCAGTAGACTTTTGGTCAAAAACTTCGTAGGGATCAAAAATTAAAGGAATTGACCAAAGCCCTTGTAGAGATCCGATTGAACTCATTTTTTTTATGAGGACCCTTAAAAAAATAATGGAAATGAATTACTTGGATCATTTACGTGAGACTCCTAGATGGACTCCATATTACATCTGTATTCTATCGGCAAAACAAGGATAGGTACAAAATGAGTTTAGAGAGAATTAGAGAAGTTTTGAATTATCTCATCTCACAATTCACAAGGGTTTACATAAAGCTCTTTGATCCAATTAAGTGTTTTGAGTGTTGTTTGTTCTTTAATTCTTCTCTCACAAGTGTTGTTTATTCTTTAAATCCATTGTAGGTATTTATTGCTTATTCGCGGTGAGACTCCCAATTTAATCTAATTCTACATGATTTTTGAGATTTGAGAGAACATCGTCCCCTATGTCCGATCTACACAAGCATCATACAAGAATCCCCCTATGTCCGATCTACACAAAGCACCCAACAATATTTCAGAATATTTGAACATGCTCAATTATAATCGAGAGAGAGAGAGAGATCGAACATACCTGAACATCTGTAACGTCACAAACGCAGACCCTTCCGTTATAAAAGATAGTCAGCGGCTGGTGTTCCTCTCTCTCCTCCTCCTCCCGGTGGCGGTGGTTGTCGTCGGATTCCGGGAAACGGAGAGCCACACAAGGCGGTACAAGGCGGAGTTCCAAGTTACAATTCCTCTTCATTTTCTATAACCCAAGAAATAAACGAAGTTTTGAAAACCAACGGACGATGAACCACCACAGCTATGAAATATATGTATATACATATAGAGAGAGAGCTTATATATATAGTGATACAAGGGGGGTGGTTTGTTGGGTGTGATATGGGTCCCAGAGAAAAAACAACGTTTTTATTTTTCAAAATACGCAACGCACACAGAAGGGGTGCGTGGAGGAGACACGGAGGAGGGAAAATCGGCGGGTAAGGAAAAATTGAATGGAACGTGAACAAGAAACTTAAAAAGCACGTGGAAAACGATTTCCCCACCACGTACCCAACAAAAACCGCCCCCTTTTTTACTGCGTCCACTTTGCATTCATTTCATTTCCCTGTTTTATCAGAATGGATTTTACATACTCCACTTTTTAGGTATGGCCTTTCTGGAAGCCACGTTTTAAAGATTATAGTATTATACACTTCCTTTTTCTTTTTAATTTTTTTTTTGGTTTGGCAATTAAGGGGGTGTTCCACTAACCCAGTTTTTTTGAAAAACTTAGTTTTTTACGATTTTTTATGTGATGTGTTGTGAGAGAATGATCTGTCTCGGTGTTTGGGAAAAATAATTTTTTGTTAGTGGAACACCCCTTAAGGGTGTTCAGACCATCTTACTAGCACATCGACTAGTTCTCTCCCTGGTCAGGTCAAAGAGCGGCTTGCCATGCTGATATTTTGGGATTTACAAGAATTTTCTTTCTTACAGTTGAGATTACTGTACGCTATTCTTTAAACGAATTTTGCATCTGTGACTGCTTGTGCGCTTAAATTGGAGTGGAATTGTCGTATACTAAAGTCTAGAACCGCACCTAAAATACACACCCAAATACAAAAAAGCACACATAAATGTGTTGGGGCTAACACACACTATACAATCTGTCTGTGTGGTTCCTTATATTTATGTGAGTGTTTATGTATTTGGGTGTGATTGTAGATTAATGAGTTGGTTAATAGGTTGTTTTTTCCAAGTAACGAGGGGACTTTACATACAGAATATCTAATGAATGTTATACAAAATCTCGTTGTAGTGCGCTGACGAAGGATTGAATAGTTTCTCTCATTTGATAAAATGGTATTTTTATAAAATTAAGTGGGTCGCAAATGAGGAAATCATTTGCTAAAATCAACCTATTTTTTAGCAAATGATTTTCTCATTTGCTATTTGTTAAAATCAACCCACTTGATTTTATAAGATTCCCATAAAATCAAATGGAAAAATAAGGCCTAATATGATAAATGGTTGCTGTATACATCCCCAAAAACCTAGAGTATGCACAATATTCTGTATCCTATTACACATTCTCTTAATTGAACACCAAAAACTTTGTATCTTGAATCAGAAAAATTCATAACTTTTGTGCCGTGAAACCACAAAATTCATAGATTGGACCCCAAAATTTCATATGTTGGGCTACAAAGTGTTTGGGTTGATTTTTTGCCTTTCTTTGGGGTTGGTTCACAAGTAGCGTATGCCGGTGTACTCGTGATTCTTTTAAGCTTTGTATTCTTTTCAAAGGTTAGAGAAAATTTTTTTTGCCGATGAAAAAAAAATTGTAGAATTAACTACAAAAGTTCATACGAAGTTATATATCGACAAAAAATCCGTAACACAAGTCAGAAATATTCATATGTTAAACCACAAAAATTGAAACCACCACCAAATTTATACATCGGGCAACAACAATTCATAAAATAAGCCACAAAATTCATAAGGACATATGAGAGACCCCAAATAAAGGGGTGTGTATTGAATTATTTTACCAACACGAGTCCATAGATAAGATTTTATCTTTATAAAAAATGTACATAATGATTTTTTGTTGTAAGACTAATTAAGGCTCTGTTTGTTTTGTTGCAAAATGAGTTTGTCTAGAATACTTCTCCCATTTAGTTTCCAATGTTTAGTTGAACAACATATATTTGTTAAACAATTTTCCAGGGAAACTAATTTTTGTGGATGGCAAAAAATTAAGTACGTCTGAAACTTTGGTAAATAAATTTTTGTGGAGAGCCCATCCTATGTGCACCAAAATATATATACACACACACTGAAATGAGTGTGATTTGGGTCCACGCAAGTTGAGTATAAAACATATTTTTTTGTCTAGAATTCCTTAACATGTACACATAGAAATATTTATAGTCCCGGTTTAATAATCGTCGTTATGTCAAGGCTGGCGTTGAGATTTATGGAAGCCAACACAAATCTTGACAACGAGAAACATCTTCAAATTTAAAATAACAAAATAGAACTTAAGAGTTATTATAAAAAGTTAAATGATGTAAACAAACATATCATCAAGCTAATTGAAAATTTGATTCGAAAATAGAAGAAATTAATGAACGTGCCATTAGATCAAGGTGTGTATTAAATCATGTGCCCACTAAAAATGAGCACTGAAATTAGGGATGCACGGCGACGTGGGCTTCTTTTGGTTTCCGGTAAGCGTCTGTGGCTCGTGCTTGCTATGGTGGTCGGCGGCATTTGCGTGGTGGCTGGTGGATTGTTTTGGAGGGGCTGCTGCAGTTTGGTGTTAGGGTTTGGTGTTTGGTATTTGGGCTTGGGCCGTGTCTGACCCTAACGGCGTGGTTGCGCTTTGCGTGGTGGCTGGTGGATTGTTTCCATTGGATGTTGGGGCTTTGCCCTTAGATGTTATGAGCTTGTATTGTTATATTCGGGCATTTAATTTAGGCCCTCAGATGTTATGTGCTTGTATTGTTGTATTCGGGCATTTTGGGCCCTCTGGGCTTCGTCCAGCGATCCAACCTTGTTGGATTCCCCTTCCCCTTCCCCCCCTTACTTGATGTACCCCTATCAAGTTAATAAAACTTATTTTTCCGATCAAAAAAAAAAAAAAGAGCACTGAAAACACATAAAATTCGCGCATTAATTCAAATTGTTGGATCTTGAAATGCACGGTCCGAATTTATTCGGCGCAAACTCTTTATCTACAGAGGCTCCGTAAATAAGTATTTCTCAATGCAATTTCAAACAGCCAATTAAACTATAAATTCTTATGTTCAGTTTCAACGTGGTAGAAACTAGAAACACAATTAATTTATTTCGTGCGATAGTCGATAAGGATCTAGGAATATATTATACGAGGCGGCGTGATCTTGTTATTTTATTTTAGAAGATTTCACTTTTGATAACGTAAATTTTAAGAGGGATTTCGCTTTACGGGATTCTTTTCACAATTATTGGTCAATTTCCGGGATATTTTTAAATCAATGTAATTTTTGTTAAATTTTGAAGTATTTTTCTTTGTCCAAAACAAAAGGTACAGCCCAAATGCTGCGGGGATCAGAGACAATGACTTATTTCTGCAGTTAATGTATTCTTCTTCTTAGCTTTTGATCAAATCCATCATTCGTCTGGACGATAAAAATACAATTAAAAAACAGTAACAAAATATAATGAAGCAGAAGAAAATAAAAACAATAAATACGAAAAATAAGACTAAAAACACTAGTACGTAAAAATAATTTTTGTATTTAATGTAATTTTACTTAATTTCTGACTAGTAACTTTTAGCAAGACAAATGTTTAATCAAAAAGTTTTCACGAAAACAGAAACAGTAATACCAGAGGGTGTTACAGGTCAAGGGTGTTTTTAGAATAAACTGATTTTTCACGATTTTTTATGTGATATATTATGAGAGAATGATCTGTCTTGATTTTTGAAAAAAACTATTTTTTTTGTTAGTGGAACACCGATTATTCATTTCGTTCATGGAAAACACCCTGTTATTTTTTTTTGATTTATTTCCTACTAATTTTAAATATTCAACCACTTGATGTGGACATATCATATACAGATCGTTACGAGCAGTTCACTGATCTCTTCTTTTTCATGGCCCATGGGGACAGGACAGTGATGGCTACAAAGCATCGCTTGGCATGTGGATGGTAGCAAAGTACAAATGAAATTTATTTCATAAGTTTTCTCATGCATGATTGAAACGTTTCTTAAACTCTTTTTTTTTCGAGGATTAAAAACGAGATGACATTCAAAATATCTGTTAAAGTATGGAGTAAAAATTACTGACAATCTATTTTAAGTTTTGAGAGATGTTTTTTCGGGTAATGAGTGTAGAGGAATAGACAGGGAAACAAAAGTACTCTCTCTGTGTATGTGTTTACTGGTCCATTTTTTTAATATTTGTATCATATTTTAAATTGTCTATATCTATAATTTATTATGGGATTCATGATTTTAAAAATTTCGTATAATAAAATTAATTGAGACATATGAAATAAAATTCGTATTACGAATTTTTAAAGATTCGTATAGAAAGATATGTAAGAGTACAATTTTTCAAGGGGTATGAAATAGTGAAATGGACAAATAAATACGGACAAATAAATACGGATATCTTATTCTATTTTGGAAGTTCGTGCAACTTTTTAAATGATTATATCTTATAATTTATAATGTTTTATGTAATTTTAAAAATATTGTTTTATAGAACTAATCAAGATCTATCAAACAAGATCCATGCTAGATATATACTCCCTCCGTCCCAATTTTATAGTCCCTCGTTCTATCCTAACCGGATAAAAAAACGATTATATCTTTCAATCGGTAATACATTTTATATGCAATATGAATCTTGTTTGATAGATCTTGATTTAATCAAATAAACAAAGTGTTCAAAATCACCTAAAACATTGTAGATTATAAGATATAACACTTTGAAAAGTGGCACGAACTCCCAAAAGAGACTATAAAATTGGGACGGAGGGAGTAATTATTTGCCAATTTAAAGACATCACTATTTTTTTTATTCAATTGCAATAGAACGAGAGACAAACAAATCCGAATGGAGAGAGTAATGAAGAAAAACTTATTACGAACCGTGCTAAAAAAGAAGAGCTTGGGTTGGGTGGTTCTTTAAAATCAAAACCAACAAAGTCTTTGGTAAGTAATCGTGATGTTTCAAAAATCTATATAGCAGAAATGCTAAGTGTCTAGAAATAATATTGAAAAATTACCCAAAAGTCACTCTTTTCAATTTTCTGGTACTTTCTAAGTAATGTTTCTGTGTATGAAGCGCAGCTAATCTGCATAGAGACGCTCTCGGGCTTTGTAAACTTGTGTTCCTGCCATGACAGTCACTTGTCCATAAAGCACTTTTCAAAATAGGATTTCTTATTCTGAAAATGAATGTGATCACATGAATAAGTGATCCATTATGGTCCCCCATCATAATTCCTAGTAATAGTTCAATTCATTTCCCACCTGTTCGTTGTCCCAAAAATATCCCACCTCACACATGGATATAAAAGGCCTAGCTACTTACTTTTTGATTACTTTGTTGACTAAAACACTCATTTCTCATCCCTCAATGGCCTCAGCCCGGCTTGAGATTTCTCGAGGATTCGATCAAATCATTAATTTAGAATCTTAAACGTGTTAAAAAAAAATTGTTTTACACCCTCCGTTATGAATTTCTTGTCTATTTATGGCTAGGATCTGACTAGGGGTACAGAGGCCATGGTACAAAAACCGTAACGATCGCGTTCGGGGACCCACTTTTGGGTCCCACACGAGTGATCCGAATCGTTCATTGTTCTTAAAACATTTTTCCGAGGAGTTTTGGTTGGAACGGTGGGACTTTGGTTGGAGCACTTCCAACCGTCCGATTGAACTGAAATTTGGTGGGGCCCCTCGGAAAAATGTTTTAAGAACAATGAACGGTTCAGATCGCTCGTGTGAGACCCAAAAGTGGGTTCCCGAACGCGATCGGTACGTTTTCTGTACCATGGCCTCTGTACCCGTATCTTTATCGTTATGGCTATGTATGCCATTTTTCAATTACTTATATCTTTCAATTTATAATATTTTTTTACAATTTCAAAATTTTTGTTTAATAGTATTCATTGAGAACTATTAAACGAGATTGATATTGAATATATATAACATTATACATTGGAAAATATAACTAATTTCTTGAGGCATGCAACAAGGCAATCTTGGAGGCCTCCGAGTTTTTGAGGGCTGTCATAGTCTCCAACGAGATTAGAGGAGGAACACAAGGTGATCATGTTCCGGAGCAGACAAAGTGGGAAAAACCTTTGCGTGGTTGGGTGAAAGTAAATTTTGACGGAGGGTTAGACAAAATAAACAAGACAAGCGGACCGGGCATTGTTATTTGTAATGTTGATGGGTCCTTTAGGGCGGCAAGAGCTGTTCATGTTGGTAACTTGATGAACCCAACGGTCCTGGAGGGGATGGCAGCTAGGGAAAGTCTAGTCTTTGCTAAGGAATTGGGATTGCAAAAGGTCCATTTGGAAGGAGACTCGCAACGTGTGATCCAGTTGATTCAGAAGGAGGAGGAAATTAATACCAAAGTAGGCACACTAGTTGAAGATATTCATCGATTGTGGAAGGATTTCGAAGGGATCAAAGCAAGTTTTGTTAGACGGATTGTCAATTCAGTGGCACACTTGGTGGCCAAAGATGCAGTGAGAGGGAGCGATCCCCCCCCCCCCAATGGACAACAAATATGGGACGAAGGGAGTAGTACACACACAGAGATAGTCAATTTTTTCCTAAATAGAATTTCAAAATTTGAATTTTTTTTTATCATTTTTTTTTGTCATTCGTCATTCATAACCTATTATGTGGGATATCCAAGAGTTTTACCACATGCGCTAGCCAACACCTGCTTATCGTTGAAAACACTCAAAATTGGGTTTTCAAATTACAATTGAGCTCAACTTTTTAATACTCAATAGGACCCTAACTACTAATACTTGGGGCTTAATTTACTGTACACCCCCTAATCTATCACCTTTTGTCACTTTCACCCCCTCATCTATAAAATCCAACACTTTTACCCCCTGAACTATCAAAATCCATCAGCCCATAACGCCGTTAATGGAATAGGTGGAAAAGACCATTATACCCCTCGATATATATAAACTCACCCTTACGTTTTTTTTCATTGTTCCATCCTCCATCCTCTCTCTAACTCTTCCCTCCCTCCACAGACGATCGACGAGCGACCCACCCTTTTTTCAGCAATCCCCTAGTATCTCCATCACGATGAATGACATCACCGACGAAGTCCATCTCTCTCTCTCTCCCCGATGCAGATTTGAAATAGCTTTGTAGCTTCACGAAGTCATTCGAACCCCTGTAAGTATGTATTTGAACCCCTACTACACGAAGTCCTTCTCTCTCTCTCTCTCTCTCTCTCCCCCTGATGCAGATCTAAAAATTTGTTTGAAATTTTGAAAATTTCAAAACCCTAACCCACTGCTATTCTGAAAATTTCGAAACCATAACCCACCCCTATTCTGAAAATTTTGAAACCCTAACCCAAAAATTGTTTGAAATTTTCAGAACCTGAACCCTAATTGATACTGAAACCCTTAATTTTGGATATTCTGAAAGCCCAATTTTCGGAACCCTAACCCTATCGACCCACTTTATCACAAAAAACCCACCGTAATATGAAATTTTGGAAATCCTAACTAAAAGTTTTGACATTTTCTGAACCCTAATCGTAATTAATAGTGAAACCCTAAATTCTGAATATCTTTGTGTGTTGTCTGTATTTTGTTTGCAAGAAATGGCTGTATTTTCATTTAGTTTGGACATACACGTTGGTGGCAAAATTGTGGAAGGGCCGCCTGTTAAATATTTGAATGAAGTGGTTGCAAGCAGCAAAATTGTTGAAGGGCCGCCTGGGTTTGGGGATGGGGGACTGGGGAGGAGGGGGAGGAGGAACACAGATTGGTGGTTGTGCGAGGAGAGAGAGCGAGGAGAGAGAGAGAGAGAGAGAGAGAGAGAGAGAGAGAGAGAGAGAGATTATGGGTGTCGGGTGAAAAACCCAGATTAGAGCTGCTGCTGTCGTTTGAATTTGAAACCCAGAATTTAAAACCCAGATTTTGGGTGTCGGGTTGGGGTCACATTTTGGGTGGTGTCGAGTTGGGGATTGGGGTCAGATGGTGGTGCTCTAATGTGTGTGTGTGTGTGTGAGAGAGAGAGAGATGAAAACCCAGATTTTTTGCTCGGGTTGGGGTGTGTGGGAGGGAGGGAGGATATAGAGAGAGAGGGTGAACTTCTGGAGGGAAGAAATTAGGGTTGGGGTATTTTATACCCAATCCATTTAAGGGGAAGGGTATTTCAGTCCAACATTGGCCTTAAAATTCATTTTCCCATCCATTTTATTAACAAAATCATCCATTTTATTAACAGAAGGGGTGAATGTGATGGATTTTCATACATGAGGGGGTGAAAGTGTTGGATTTTATAGATGAGGGGGCGAAAGAGACAAAAGGTGATAGATTAGGGGGTGTACAGTAAATCAAGCCAATACCAACCTCAAAATTGGGCAGTCTGAGGCTAAGTTCTCCAAAAAAATTTAGCAACCAAGTTGCTAAAATCAAGCATGATTAATTGTGTCCAGTTTCATTGGAGATAAAATCACCTCCCCACCTCAAAAGATAAAATCATGCTTGATTTTAGCAACTTGGTTGCTAAAATTTTTTGGAGAACTAAGCCTGAGTGGGCTCCACACTGCTGTTTGTTGGGCGTTGCCCCAGGACTGCCACTGAATGGGCGCTTCTGCTACTAATTAAAACATTAAGAGGTCAATTTTTGTCTAATAACATAATTGATTATTACTTCTCATGTGTAGTTGATAACTTACTTCTTTACATTTATTAAGCTTTCATTTAGTTATTCAGGGCCCTTCGAATGTTTGGCTTTGGAGTGCAAAAATTATTTTCCTTTTAATGTTTTTGGCAAGGAAAGAAGAGGCCTAGTGCATTAAGGGAACTAAATGATAAATACGATTAGCCAGGGGTTAAGGTCTAGTTTTTCAAAAGATTTATCAAGATTTGCTAAAATCACCCTTTGATTCTATCAAATAAGGAGGAGGGTTGATAAAATCTCAATTTTTTTGAATGTCAAACGGAAAACTCAGCCTTAAGACTCCTAGCTAGTCCTAAGGGGACTCAACCGCCATGAATGCATATATAATTACTAGCATCATCAAAAGAAAGGTACGTTGTTCTGGTATTCTAATTACTTGAGCAATACTCTACTTCACACGACAAATCGACTCACTTAGGCATCAGAGGCTGGTTGGCTAACACCACACCGGTGTCTCTAGTCTTTCTCTGTTTTGCAGGCCATTCATCGAGGATCGCCGAAAATTGCTTCATCAATCACATTGGAGCATCATAAAAAAAATTTTGAGATTCGTGTGCAGGGCAGCCTAGACCTACGAACATAGGCAAACTGACAAATAATAATCGTATTGTATATGATATTAATCGGTCAAATAATAACCTTCCAGTTCAAAAAAAAAATAAAATAACCTTCTTGTTTTGCTTTTAAGCGTAACATTAACTCACACTGGATATATGAAAACCTAAGAGTTCAAATTAACTGTTGTATGAAAAACAAGTCTCAGTTTCTAAATTTTTCAGGTGCTATCAACTTTTTTAAGTCGCTAGAGATTTGTACTTTAAAGTCCGGGATTAGTCGAGATACATGCAAGCTGGCCTAGAGTACACCTAATTATTAAAAAATGCATTAATTGTATCAAAATTGATTGAGAGAGACAGAGAGAGAGAGAAGTGAAATAATTAAACGCAGAATTAATTTGTTGCGTCCATTCACATTTTGCACGAGGAACCACGTTTGCACATCAAGTAGTGTAACAAGTATGGTGGCTCTAGCCTTCCTTTTTTTGAAACCGGCACATGCTGCTACTGGTGGCTCTAGAATTAAAGAAATTTCTGATAAAACTCCAAGTGATCCAACCAAGAAAAAAAGGACAAGTGGATCATGTAGTGCGTAAACACGGTGTAGTGCACTACATCCGGCCGTCCAATCTCAGATCTAATCTGAATAAGTCAATATACGGTGTAGTGCACTACATCTGACCGTCCATTTCGACAATACACAGATCGGATTTAATCCAAGCAATATATATATGCATTGTGGAAATGGACGGTCGGATGATGCACTACACGGTGCAGTGCGTTTTACGCACTCCACCATCCCCCAACCCAGAAGAAAGAAAAAAAAATGTTGAGTAAATTTCATGGGACCCAATTAAGCAAATCACATGGTAAGTACTGGAAGAGGTTGAGAAATCAGAAATGTACTTTAAAAGAAATACTATTTGTTTGGCAGTTTCAGATATGATCATTTCCCCTAACTTTCATTTATTTTTTGTGTGCATGTGGGACAATGTTCTTTTTTGACAAAGGCTAAAGAAATTATATATGGCGTGAAACATGTGTCGAAATGTGGTGGAAATCATAAGAAACCTTAGACGCAATTTTCCTACCATTTGAGGGTTGATTGAGCTGACTTGGGATGGATGGATGTTACCATCAGATATCCGATTTTGATTTGATAAGGAGATTCTCATGTTGTCAATTCGTAGGAGAGAAACGTAGGAATCAAATCAACGAGAGTACCAGAATGGTCTTCATATATTTGTGCGTACCATTTAGTTTTGTCTCAGGCGATATCAAAACTTTGCATAGTCTAAATATAAATTTTTCGAGGTCCATCAGGTGATATGATACTTATGACAATCCATAACATGGCGGATACTTGAACGGGGTCACATGTGATTTAAAAACGACATCATTGTTGAGGACGTGCAAAAATCCTACTAACCCTAAACCAATTTGAATCGACCTAATTCGCAATTTGAGAAGATGCATGGGTTGAGTTGAGCGGGAGATAGGATAGTTTTTTTTTAATATAATCGATGCATGAGTTAGTTAGGATGTAGAAAATATAATTTAACATTGACAATTGAATTCGGGAATCTCTTTGAATATAATCGCATGCAACAGAATTTAATCATTCACCACCATCATACATACACGGATGTTCCAAGAGAACACAATTATATATCAAGCTATTATAGCTCAGATTTCTTATGGGAAAATTACCAAATTTATTATGGGAAAATTACCAAATTTTTTAACAGCATCTGTCGACATGCCGTGGTGCATACGTTGTAATGATGGTAGTTGTGAAGAGATGAAGTCATGAAGACGAGTAGACGAGGGAGTTCTTGGCATTTTTTTTTGCTAAATGGAAGTGTAAGTATTGTACCTTGTCACCTCTGTGAGGGAGTATCGAGGTCTCATCACGTGTGGGTGGTGCTTGGGATTATGGCCATATTTGATTGGAACAATTTCAGAGCCCCTGTCGGCTAAGTAGTTCTTTACAATCAGCTCCTACGACAAAATAAACAAAAGAGAAGCTATATGGTTTACCCAAAAAAAAAAGAGAAGCTATACAAGACAAGTTTTGTCCACACCACTCCATATGTTACAAACTTCTCTCCAAAAATATAATACAATGTGTACATGCAAAGCCAAAAAGAACACCAAGTCGACACCCATCTCAATTCTTACAGCCCGTTAGACTAGTAGTGGACCAAACCTCTACTCCAATCACCTGAAATGGTTTGTGAGTGTTACTGCTCCGTTCAAGCGGAAAGCATAAAGACAATTTACAAGAGCAAATATGAATCGAGTAATGCCAAAGGGATTGGATAAGGTGGGATTAAGGTTGATGATAGAGAGGACAAGTGAGGTCCACAAGATAATAGATGAGATTATATGAATATTGAGATTAGTTGTACCGTGTTTGGTTAGAGTGGTATAAAGATGATGTGGATTATTTTTTACCGTTAGATGTCGAGGGAGATGATTTTTTACTAAATGAAAAAATAATCCACTGTTATTCAGTCCACCCTTAATCCCTCGCCAAACAAAGGCCGGACTAGGGAAAGATGGAAAACACTATGGGGACTCGAACGTGGGCATTGTTCTAAGGAGACTCGAACTTGTACATTGTCCATCAAGTCCGAGTTTCTAATCACTAAACCAACACCTCATTGGTGTTTCTTGGCATTTATGTCAAACAGTAGAATCGTAGTTTTTGGTCACCACTTAATGGATGGACCTTGTGAGTTTGCTACTATTTAATTTCGGGCCTGTACTAGTCCAGTCGCACTCTTATTCCCTCCCTTAGAAAACGCAACAGCACCAAACTAATTGAAGGCCCATGGGTTTCACGATCCAATCACACTCCATACAAGCAAACTAAAAACATAGTCCAATACACTTAGGGGGTGTTTTTTTTTTTTTTTTTTGGTACATAGAGAAAAAAACAACAGCAGAACAACTACACTCTTTCATAAGTCACCCCCTCATATCAGCTTCCAGGAGGGGGATGATTTCAATAGGAGGAACGATGTGTGAAACCCATTTGTCCTCTTGTTCCACTCCAATGTTGGCAAGTTTATCCGCAACTTTATTTCCTTCGCGATACGTGTGACTCAATGAGCAACCAGTGGCAGTAAGAAACGCCTTGCACTCTTGAATGAGGGTCTTGTGTGGTGAATGAGCAGGTGTCTCCCCTTCAATGAGCTCGATAGCTGTTGCAGAGTCTGATTCTATTTCGAGAGCCTCCATGCTTTGACTTTGAACCAATTCCAAGCCTCTAAAAATGACCCATAGTTCAGTTTCAACTGGTGCAGAACACTTAGGGGGTGTTTAGCCAACGATTTATTGCATTTTCAACCTCTTGTTTTTGGCTTATGGGTGTTTGGGAGCCTGTCCTCAAAACATGTTCTGATAAAATGTGTTTTCAGTTTTTGACATTAGAGGCGAGAAGTGAAAAGTAGCTTTGGATGAGCTTTTCAACTTCTCCTTCTACTTCCAAAACACTACTCTTCTTTGAAAATGCATTCTGCGCATTTTTCCCAGATACTCATATCATATTCAAAACACATTCTGACTATATAATTTAAAAAGTCCAAAAATAAAAAAATAAAAAATCAAAAGCTAAAAATAAGGCTCTCATACACCCTCTCCACAATGGCCTAACCAAAATGGGATAACCAAAAATTGCCACATAAGCTTTTGGTTATCCATTTAGAGGTTGCTAAAGTTAGCAATGTCAAGTCCCACATTGGTGTTTTTTGTCCATAACCAAAAGTAATGGACCCCCCATCACTTATTCAAATGATAAACAAAACTTGCCACATCATTTTTTCAAACTACAAAAAAAAATTTATGGAATTTTTTTTAAAAATATTTTGAATTTTTTTTATAGTACAAAACAGTTTTTCAAAAAAAAAAACAGTTTAAAAAAAATAAATTTTGAAAAAAACAGTTTTTAAAAATAAACTTTTGAAAAAAACAGTTTTTAAAATGAACTTTTTAAAAAACAGTTTTTTAAAATGAACTTTTTAAAAAACAGTTTTTTAAAATGAACTTTTTAAAAAACAGTTTTTTAAAATGAACTTTTTAAAAAACAGTTTTTTAAATTAAACTTTTGAAAAAAAAACAGTTTTTTAAATTAAACTTTTGAAAAAAAAAACAGTTTTTTGAATTAAACTTTTGAAAAAAAAAGTTTTTTAAATTAAACTTTTGAAAACATTGTTGAGAGAGAGAGAAGGGAGGAGAGAGAGAGAAGGTTTTTGTCATTTTGTGTAATGGTGGGTGTACTTGATTGGGTAGATGTGGAGTCCATTAAATTTGATTATGGGCAAAAGGTTGCTAGTTTTGGTTATTCAAGTGCCAAAATTTGATTAGTTGCTAAGAGGTTGTTAAGTTTGGTTATTCTAATATGAGCACTTTTTTTAGCAAACATTGCTAACCTTAACAACCTTTTGGTTTTGGTTATGCCAATGTGGATGACCCCGTTTGATACGAGGTTTCATTTTGGGAGGATTGGTAATGAGATGAGATTATGATTGGTTATAAGGTGAGATTATTAATGAGGAGACAAATAATTTCCCATGTTTGTTTTTACACAGGATTAGATCATGGGATTGCTAATAACATGTTTGTTTTGTCTAGGATAGGATTAGATCATGGGGTTTGGTGGTTTGCACATGAGAGAAATCCTTCAATCCCAATCCCGTTGTTAACAATACCAAGTACCCCCAGGTATTACGAATATTCCGGCCAATTTGGGGGATTGGCATGCCCATGGGACTGTTAGACCTTGGCTTATTTCTCAAACCAAACATAGTATTAGAGGTCCCACCTCTTTATTAGTCCAATCCCACCCTCCAAACCTTGTATCAAACATGGCCTAATAAAGAGTTAGTTTTGAAAAGGCATTAACGAGCAGTTAGTTGGGACGTTGGCGAGGCGCGTCACCTAGCCGAGTAGACGTAACCAGCTCAATGTGGCTATTTAACTCCAAGCTATTATCCCCTGCAACAAAGCAATAGTCACACCTTCCAATCATCCCGATCATAATACAAGTCTGAGATTGTGAAATGTCCTAATTACCCAGTGTGTGAAACGTGGCTTGTTCCCATTGGTTAAACAGAATCGTGTGGTGGGGAAACAGCCGCACAAACCCCGTCGATGGAAACGAAGACCGTGTGTTGCTCCGTCACTCTCTCTCTCTCAATTGTATCGCCGCAGCACCATCTCCCTCAATCTCTCCGCCCAGTCTCTCTCTAAAAACCCGAACTATAGATATATACTCCTAACACTAATTTCTCTCTCTCTCTCTCTCTCTCTCTCTCTCTAGCTTTCTTCATCCCCTCTCTCTACATCGACATACATACTTGCAATCACAGCCTCCTCTTTTAGCGCGATGGCTGTCGTTTTTCAAGCAATCGGAGCGGCTACGGCTCTCTCGTCCGCCAATGTCTTCGATTCGAAGCGAATTCAGTTCTCATATGGCAGATCGCTATCAGGTTCGGTGTATTTTCTTCTCTCATTCTCTTCGATTGTGTATCGCTTAGGCAAATTATAAATGAATTTGCTTCAATTGTTCTCGTACGAGTTCTGATTTATTGTTTTTTGTTTTCGTAGAGAGGAAAGCAAGCATTTGCACTGTAAGATCTGATGGGAGGTTGTACTCTGGTTCGAATCCGAGAGGTCGCAAACCGGAGCCATTGATTTCCAATGCAGTTGCAGTAAGTCGAATTCAAATACATGTAAATAGTTGGCTAATCATGAAATGTTTTATTGCTGGAATAATTAGTTTCGAATTTTGTAGTCAAAAGCTGAGAGTTCAACGGCTTCAGCGGCATCCAAACCTGGGTATGCTCAGTTTACTAATATGATTTGCTTTTTTGATTTTTTTGTGTGTGTAAATTCAGCTTTTGTCATTTCTTTCTGTTTAGCTCAACAAGCACGGTACTGTACTATGTAGCGGAGTATAAAAAATCTGTTGTGTTTAATGATTTTCATCCCTCATCTATGCACAATTTAATGTGAAAATTGCAATAAAAGAAAAAGTTCAAATGTGAGGGGAATTATCAGGGAAAGTTTGAAAGAATATTCTTTGATAAGTGGAGATCAATAAAGAGAAATTTTTTAACGGCCGAGGTGAATTTTTCTGAAAATTTTAATGGCTGAGGTGAATTCTTGTGAATTTTTCTAATCTTTTTCTCAAAAAAAGGACGTGCTGTGTATCATACATATGCTTAATGTGTGGCATAGATATATGTGTTTTCATTCAAGTCTAGTAATTCCTTTTCTCATAGGGTTAAGAAAATTATATATGAATCTGAAGTAGTGCAGGCTCCTTCAAAATGAATTTCCATAGACTTATTGTTACAAGATATGGCATTTTCCAGAAAATGGTCACAGCAGAATTCTTACTCTTAGCACTTGATAGAGTGTAAGTTTCACCGGTAGGACAATAAGAATCTTGGTTAGGATCTCAAATGGGCAAAACTCAAAAGGGATGAGCTCCTCTCCATACCCCATTCCTACATACCCCTCCATAATTTCATTTTTTGCCATCATCTCAGGCCCAAAATAATGATCCGAACCGTTCAACTCGTAGAGCATGCAAAAAATACTTCCTATGGTCCTTTTTAATTGTTGAGTATTCCATTTTTGGGCTATCCCTGAATAAGTGCTTTTTTTGAAAAGCTAATGGGTAAAAGTTTGTATAGTTATTGTTTTGCCCTTTTGAAAAGTTAATGAGAAAAGAGTTAATGAGTGAAAGTGGAGGATAATTTTGAAAAGTGGAGGTAAAAATTGATGCGAGAAGTGTAAAGTGGAGGTAAAAGTTGATGTGAAAGGAGTAATGTTGATGTTTATTTAATAAGTTGAATTTAAGAAGTAACAAACTTAAAAAGGGACAGAGGGAGTATAAGTTTCGAAATATTAGTTTGATCGGATAATGGATATCAATAAATATGCAAAAAAGTTACGCTTTGTTCTGTAAATTCTAAGGTTAAACTGTAGAAGATACATACCATTCATTTTGCATAACAATCTGCAATGTGTTCACACGTCTATCTATGTCTGATCATATATTTTGTAGACTCATAGTTCTTTGTGTGTTCTACAAAGTTAACGGTTTGGGTCATAGTTTGACAAAAATTAAAAGTATAAAGGGGTACGGAGGGATGGGGTATGGGGTATATAGATGAGTTCATCCCAAACTGGAAAGTGTCAAGCCTGCATATTGTTTAGTTATTTAACAACACAAAAAGAATACACAGGTTTAACGAATGACTGGGCCAATAAATCTTAGTGTAGCTAATTGTGAATTTTTGTTGGCCAAATGAGTAAGTCATTTTGACATCTTCCCCTTCCCCCAAGTAAAAAAAGTGGGCTTTGACATGCCTTTTCTCATCCCAAAATGGAGTCTTTATTGAATTTTTTTCTCCTATTAGTGTTTTTTTTTTGGGTGCAAAATCTGCAAAACAATACAAACTAGCCAAATGGGCATACCCCCAGGACAGGAGACCACCACTATGACTGAGGGAAGTATAATCAAAGGATGAAAGGAGTAACTAGAACGAGAAAGAATCAACAAACAACATAGTATTACAGCGAACCTCCACCCCACCCAGCCACCCCATATTCTAGGCATGAGATCTCCATGGATTTTGAGGCATCAGGATCTATTTGGTATGTTCATGAGTGACAGAGCATCCAATTCGCTTATGAATTCTCCTCTCCTTCCTAGAGCTGATTGTCTCTGATTTCAATCATAATACTTCTTATTAGGGATCTTTAGCTTTCTGAGCAAAAATCCTAACATTTCTCCCCATCTAGAATTGATGACTTGCAACAACCATAGAAAGCTTGTAAATACAGTCCTCAAAAGAACTCCTACATCATAGCCCAGACCAATTCATTTTCCAACAACCAATATATCTCGTAATATGCTTTTTCTCATAACGGTAGCCGAGTACTAGAAAGCTACTATATTTATAGAACAAGTGATCACGCATTTCAGCAGCAAGATTGTAGAAGCAACACATAGTATCAACCACAAGCGCCACTGCCTTAATCTATCCATTGTAGAGAGGATAATTATCGATTTGTACTATATTTTTTGGGTTTGAACTTCCCCGTTTTTTGGGTTTCTACCCTGTCACTTTTGACAGGCACCTATGATGCACGGACACGGACACGGACACGGACACTGACACGGGGACACGGGAATTCTAAAAAATGGGGATACGGACACGGCAGGGGACACACCACGTGTATATTTATTTATATATAATATAATATATAATTTTTTTAAAGAAAATATAAACAAAACAAGAGGAGAAAAACTTCTATACATGTGACTTAATTTATATGAAGAAATTACATTTTTTTACCCCAAGTATTGATTAATTATAAATTTACCCCAAAAAGTTTTAAAAAATTTTAGTTTGACCCCTGCCGTGTCCCCCCGTGTTCCCCTCGAAAATTCAAAGTAGCCGTGTCCCATCAATGTCCCCAGCCGTGTCCCCCTCAAAAATTCAAATTAGCCGTGTCCCCATCCAGGTGGCGTGTCGGGACACGTGTCCCGCTGTGTCGGGACACTGTGATACGGCGACCCCTAGAGGTGTCGGTGCTTTGTAGACAGGCACTACTGTGAACTCGACTATTAGCACTACAAGCCAATCAAATTCACCATATTGTCAACCCAACAGAACTTGGCAATAAACAAAACTTTACCCAGACGGAATCCAAGAAAAAAACATATAGTAGAAGCCAACAAAAATTCCAAATGCACGATTTAAATCAAAATCATCTTGCTATATTCTATATCTAAGATTTGGAATTCGGGTAAGATATAGAATTGTCAATACAAAGGAAATCCAAAATAGGAGGAATATAGAGACAGAAGGATTTCGAATCAATGCTGACACAATGTGTTCATCTTCAATTCATACACACCACCCAAGGATTAACAGGGATATAAGACATAGGATCTTTTCCCACTCAAGGAATCCACCTAAGATATACGTAAAGGAGGGACAAGAAGTATATATACTAGTAAATATACTTCTCAACAAGCCCAAGGCTACTAGAAACTAGGAAGACTTTGTAGAACTAATTGACTCTTTGGTCGACTCAATGACTCTTTGATCGACTTAATGACACTGAAAACTTTGTCTTGAAATTAAATCGATACTTAGAGTAAAAATTAAGAGACATGATTAGAAGAATAAAAAAAAAATACCCCCTTGTTTCTTGCAGCTTCATTATGTTCCTGCGTCAGTTTTCTATCAATAGAGAGAAAGAAACAAGACTGTCATAAAGATTGTGAATAATCAGTGTAACGCTTATAGGCTATGGCCCATGGTTTAGCCACTTTTGAATATTGGAAATTATGCATTAGAGTTTTCCAAATTGTAAGTGGTGGCTATTTTTTGCATCAGACATTTCGTTTCGCCAGTGCAGAGGAATTGTTCTAATTTTGAAATTAAAAATTGAGATTTAAATGATATACGAAATATATGAGAGTTGATTAAAAAGAGAATAATTCATGGAAGACACTTTATAACTAGAAATACAAAATAAAAACTAAAAGGATTAAGTAGGGGCACGGACCCCCACCGGGCCTAGCCTCCCTCCGCCACTGCACACTTGCATGTTTCCATTGTTTGTTTAGATATGATGACTCGTAATCTGAGAGTTACCTTTGATGCACTACTATCTTGATTGCGGATATACATGCTGCATGGTTGTAATAATTAATTTCGTACTGCCTCTATTAGAGTATAGGCAGCATTTTGTAAAATCAAATGTGTGTTGTTTGTTTGGAGCATTTCGTTCATGTATATTCTGCATTTCGTAATGTACATGTTGTTTGTTTGCATTTGTCTATACATTTATATCTTCTGAGGAGGAATGCTATAAATAACTTGTTTCTTCATTATAGCATTGGTCTACACCCTTGTTTCTACGTTAATGTTGGTTATTTCTAGTGCTTGTTAGTTGAGGATACGGTCAATATATTAACCCTGTATCTTCAGGCATGAGCTTTTACTGTATGAAGCCCTCCGTGAAGGCCTTGAGGAAGAAATGGCAAGAGATCCCACCGTGTGTGTAATTGGTGAAGATGTGGGTCATTACGGAGGCTCATACAAGGTGACGAGAGGCCTGGCTGAAAAATATGGTGATCTCAGGGTTCTTGACACTCCCATTGCTGAGAATTCTTTCACTGGCATGGCCATTGGAGCTGCCATGACTGGTCTAAGACCAATTGTTGAGGGAATGAACATGGGTTTTCTCCTTCTCGCTTTTAACCAGATATCCAACAACTGCGGAATGCTCCACTACACATCTGGTGGCCAGTTCACAATACCTGTGGTTATTAGGGGACCTGGCGGAGTCGGTCGCCAGCTCGGGGCTGAGCACTCACAACGCCTGGAGTCTTATTTTCAATCGATCCCTGGTATCCAATTGGTGGCGTGCTCAACCCCTTATAATGCAAAGGGCTTAATGAAAGCTGCAATACGAAGTGAGAACCCAGTAATACTTTTTGAGCATGTTTTGCTTTATAATCTCAAAGAGAGGATTCCAGATGAGGAGTATGTATTGAATCTTGAGGAAGCAGAGATGGTTAGGCCTGGGGAACATGTAACTATTTTAACCTACTCCAGGATGAGGTATCATGTGATGCAGGCTACAAAGACGTTGGTGAACAAGGGTTACGATCCCGAAGTTATTGATATCCGATCTCTAAAGCCATTTGATCTTTACACGATTGGGAATTCGGTGAAAAAGACACATCGGGTGCTGATTGTTGAGGAGTGCATGCGCACAGGTGGAATTGGAGCTAGTTTGACGGCAGCTATTAATGAGAATTTCCATGATTATTTGGATGCCCCAATTGTGTGTTTGTCATCACAAGATGTGCCAACACCGTATGCTGGGACATTGGAGGAATGGACTGTGGTTCAGCCACCCCAGATTGTTACTGCAGTTGAGCAGCTCTGCCAGCTTCAATAGTCGTGACGGAATTATTGCTGGCATGTTCCTATCTACACTAGTTCTATAGTTATTAGTGTCGCTTGCAAAGCCATTAGATTTTGAGAGGGGATTTCTGGTTAAGAACTTGGCAATTGTTTGTTTGTTGATACGTTTGTGTCTTCTTGTTTGCTTAATTTTCAGTGGTGGTTGGGACCTAATACAGGCTGGACGCGAGGATTACATACGTGATCCGGCATAGGGTAACCTATAAACAGATGTTTTTGGAAATGATCCCAGTGCTAAAAATTTGTGAATCTTTCTTTATTTTTATTTTGTGTGTGCGCACGCTCAAGTGCTTCTTCTCGGGAGTATAGGCCAAACCTGCCACTATATTGATGTCATCAGAATTGAGATACATGTATCTCAATGTCATGTTTTTCTGATGATGTATATTGTGGTGCCCTCAACACCTTGAGGAGTATGTAGCCCATGGTCGCCTCCAAAATTTGTAGTGTTTCAATGCTGAATTTCCAGATATTTTGTTCTTGTGGTTCTGGAGAATCAGGTGATCTTCCACGTAGATGCGCATGTTTCTGTACTGGTGTCTGTGGACAATCAGGTGATCTTCCATGTAGATGTGTATGTTTCTGTACTGGTGTATGTACTACAGGCGGGGGATCACTTGATTGCCTTCTCGGGGTGTATGTTTCCGGGTTAAAACAGGCGGGGGCTCCCTAGTTGCTTGCAATGCCGGCTCCCACCCCGAGAAGGCAATCAAGTGATCCTCCTTGCAGAATTGCGAACCAGCTGCTGCTTGCCGAGTACGGACAGTGCCTTTTTTCAAGCCAAATGGGACAGCATCAATTAGGACTTGCTCACTGGAATTGCGCACTGGATTTGGAGTTAATTTGCTCGCTGGAATCACTCAAGGGAAATGCTCAATTTGGTTCTCTGGAAATGCTCAATTTGTTGGCTGGATGTTAATTGTTGTCTTTAGTTGGCTGCAAACTGCTATGCTGGATGTTTTTCTGTTTATGGGTTCGGTTAAGTGGCTTTGTGCACAATTGCTTCATTTTTTTGTTCTGCTGATGTTATGGGAGCATTGCTTCATTCATTGTGTATTTTTGTGCACGAAATCTTGAAGTGCCAATATATAGCTGTAAAGGGAGTATCTAACCTATCAGCTTATCTAAGCTACTAGCATAAAGTAATGCCATGAGAAGAGCAACAGAATTTGGATGCCCAGCTAAACCTTTTGCAGTTCATTTTATACAAAAACACATACTATCAAAACATGGAAGGACAACCCCTCGTACTCTGAATCCCCAAATTTCTACAGATCGATGAAAAGACTGTACCCCAACTACTACAACAGCCAATTAACCGTTTTACGTTTTTTTTAAACTTTATTAATTAAAACGTGTCTTTTATAACTTTATTCGAAAACTACGTGAAAACGTGTTTACGAATCACGCTTTCTTAAAAACGTGTTTGATAAACACGCTTTCTGGGTTGGTTAAGATGGATTAACTAAAAAAATTAAGTTAATCCAAAAACGTGTTTCGAAAACACGCTTTCTGAAAACGTGTTTTCAAAACACGCTTTCTTCCCGGGGGGGGGGGGGGGGACTGCGAACTCTTTCTGAGGCGGTGAAGGCTTAGCCGGAGTTTTTTAGGAGTAACATCGGATTCTCCAGATTTGAGGTTCTGAGACGTCCTCAACAGAGGTCGCCGGAGTTTGCCGAAATCTGGAAGCAAGTTTCTGTGGTCGACGAGGTGAAAGAGGGTCCGATGGGGGATGGGGAAGATGGCACTGGGATCTGAAGTTGGGAGTCTAGCGTATTGAAAGGGTATCACATGATTGAAGAAGAAGTCGAGACTTCGAATACGTCTGCTCAAAATGAAAAACGAGTTACAGTCACTTTGTCTTCTGTATACACTATTTGGAGGAAGAAAGCCCTTTTTTTTTTTTTTTTTTGGGAAGATGAAAGCGTGTTTTCTGAACACGTTTTTTTAGAAAGTGTGTTTTCGAAACATGTTTTTATGATTAACTTAATTTTTTGTTAATCCGTCTTAACCAACGCAAAAGGCGTGTTTCTAAAACACGTTTTTAAGAAAGCGTGATTCTTAAACACGTTTTCACGTAGTTTTGGAATAAAGTTGAAAAAGACAAGTTTTAATTAATAAAGTTTTAAAAAAAAACGTAAAACAGTTAATAGGCCTACAACAACATACAATGAGCATCAGTGCATCACTATCCTCTAATAAATGTAATTATCTAGTCTCTGCGATTTGATCGAACCTGAACTGCCAGGCTAGCACAGCTGGCAAGTTCATTTGCCTTCTCAATGGAGGCGGAGGTTCGAACCCCACGAGGGGCGCGGTTGTCTAACTTACTAACACTACTAACTCCCCTCTCCTGCTAATGTATATTGTCTGGCAAAAAAATAAAAATAAAAAATGATTTGATTGAACCTAGGGGCCGAACTAGAGCTTGTGCAGATTTCATTCACGACGGATTCTCCTTTCTCTGACTTGATAGTTTCCAGGATGGTTCCAACAACTTCAGCCGCAAGCCCAGTCTCTACATCAATTGCCCTATTTATGAAAATGGAAGAACCTTTTTCGAAAATAAATTTTGCAAAGATACGGCCGAGGAATTCTCCTGCTTTTGGTGCATCATTTACGGCATCTTCCAAAGTAGAAACAACAGATTCAAACCTGAACAAAAATAAAGTCAGAAAGAGGTTCAAACTGACAGGAAGGCACATGCAGGTTACTTCCTCCATTACATAGTGTGTGCCCATTTTTTTTTATGGTCATCCCCTGTAATCGGATTAAAATAATGTAATGTTGTGAATTCCAGAATTTTGTTTCTACCAATCAAAAGATGCCAATCAGTTTTTGTAGACAATAGACAATAGAAAATCATAAAAGAAGAAGAAGAAGAAGCTAAAGTTAGTACACATTTTTTTTTATCTACCACGGGGCATATACCATCTCTAGCTGAATGTAATTCTTCGATCTTCAAAAAGCTGAATGCCTTTTTATTAAGGCATGGGGAAATGTTTCGTTTAACACCAAGTTATATTATGTGGGTGTGGCCCGATAGTCCAAAGGTTGCAAGGCCGTAGGGTCTTGTGACTTGTGGTATGTGTTACAAGTGTAATAATATTACATTGTTTTATAAATTCCAATGTACGGGTCGCAGGTTGTGTGCGTTTATAATCTGTATATGGATGATATCAACAAAGTTATATTCTATGTACACTTAAATTGGAGGCAAGATTAGTTCATGTCACTTTGGGTTGGCCTGCCCCGGCTAATCGGCTATAATCAAGTGGCCTTTTGGTGTAGGATTTTAATGGCAATGGATCGGAATCTTCCATGGCCGATTTCTGTCTGGACACATCTAAACATGTTTTTGGGCATTTGCTGATTTTTTCACCGTGATTTGCTCATTTACATGGTCACGACAATATTGAGTTTGGTGCTAACTGCCACTCTCGGAGAGGGGCTAAGCAGATACACACCGGTGAACATTACATAATGTTCATTTTTTTAGTTCCAAAGCAACTCACTCTTCCTTGTCGAAATCTGCAAGACAACCCATTACACATGATTGGTCTGATGATGTTCTGTTCTTTTCCAAACGTCCTTAAACATCTCCCCATGTAGCAGGTTACATGGAAACGCAATCATTTTGTGGGTACTGCAATACTACATACTTCTGTGATGAAGCATGAACACTTCATTTAAGTCATCAAGCCGCGTCTAACACATATCAGATACTCAGGGAACGTGTCGGGCATCCCACATGACGTGTTTGATACTTTATTTTTACATCCTTTTTACACACGAGTAACTTTTGTTAGTTTTTGGTTATTTTCTTTTTATTTTTCTGGTACTTTTGGCATGAAATCAATTAATTGGCCTGTTTTTGCAATCTAATTTTGAAGTGTCATCTGTCTCTGTTTCGTAGTATGATTGGTTAAGTATCTGAAAGGTGAGGGCCCTAGTGGGGAACTATTGTAGTTGTCCTCCAGGAGGTGTGATGGCTGGACCATTAAAATCACATGTCTCAGTTTGATCAAGTGATTATGTAAGTTCTGTGTCTGGCTTGTTAAAGGTGTCCCAAGGATACATTTGTCTAAGTGCAGAAACTTAATTTAGCATAGAGATGATTTCCCAGATTCCAGGAGAGCAATACTTTCCATTAATTTCTTTTTGGGTTTTGCTGCCTATGTTTTTTGCATTTCAAATTACCCCAAGTGGAAGACATGCTCTAGCAGGTAGTTGGATTTGAGGTTGTTTGCAATGGATGTTTCTGTAGAGATTACATGTCATGTTACTTATGTCTGAACCTTCGTATTGGAACCGGGGGGCCTGTAGCGAGCTTACTCACTACATCCCTGTAGTGAGCAATCACAGCCGTTCCTTCGGCAATCAACGGTTCCGATTATCTTACATAAAAGACGAGTATTTTACATGTACGATAATTTCAGATGATCAGGACCGTGATTGCTGAACAAACAGTGGCGATTGCTCACTACATGGGTCGTATTGATTTTGGATCTACCAGCTAAATTAAATGAGTTTATTCTCTCTCTGTGGGGAAATGGGTAATTTTTTTGCTTTTTTTTTTTTTTTTTTGGGGTCATAAGTAAGTATGGGAATTGAGCAATGGACCCATTGCTCAATCTAATTGTCATTTCCTGCATGTCTGAACCATGCCTAAACATTTGTGAGTGGCATTTGTTGCTATATGTGCATGTAGAGATGTCATGCAAATTTATTTGCAGAGCAGTGAGCTTGGCTTTAAACTAAACCAAGTGGGCGATCACTTGTGAAACCATGCATGCTGGAAAGACAGCATTCTCTTGAGAGAATGTTTCCATGTCCCCTAGTCCACGACTGCAATTCTGCTGCACATGATTTTGTGTAGGATTTGTGGGATCAAAATCAGATTTTGGGTGAGCTGGTTGGATATATATACTTTTACATGCTTTTAATTCGTCTTGTTTAATTCTTCTTTCCATCTTTTCAGTTGGTGATCTGCAATATTTCTATCTCGTTAATTGCATTTTCTGAATTGATAACTCGATCTATTAATGGTTTTATTTATGTGTGATTTCGTATAAGATTGTGTTATTTTTATGCGGTGTTGCGGCATCGAGTGATTAAAAACGTCAGTTGAAACAAATGACCTCGCAGTACAAAAGATGAAATAGAAGATCCAGCAGAATACGTCGTGTGGAGGGCTGAATTTGGATCTTCCTAGGCCGAACACAAAGGAGCGAGCCCACAAGGGCCACAACCCATCTCTCGTTCCTTTATGCCGGGTTTTTTGCTTCGAAAGATTTTGTTCCTTTATGCAGGGTTTTTTTAGTCGAAAGATTTCCTCTTTCCACATAGGTGACTTTAGGATTTTCATCGAGTGATGATTAAGCCCGCCTTAAGATTTTCGGGGTCCTAGACAAACTTATATAATGAGGCCCCGATACATTTTACTAAGCAAATTAAGAAAAAAATAGTAAAATTTAAAATAATATATATTAAAAGAGATTACATTCTGTAGCATATGGTTCTCTTTATTCACATTTTTCTTTTTTCAATTGATAACATTCTTATTGATCACTTCAACTGGGAAACATCCAAAGAGGCCGTGTCCCTGTAGTAGTTGCAGCATTTGGAACGTTGAACGTGTTTTCAATGGTCTTGATTTCATCTCGACACTTTGCAGATCCAAGCCGTCCAACGTTTTTTTTTCTTTTTTTGCTAGACTAGGCTATATTATTAAGTTCTCCAAATTTAACTGTAGTTTCATTTATTTTAACCCCGCTCATTGATCCAATGCTGATGCCTAAAAAAATTCCACTTTACATGTAAAAAAAAAGGTTTTTTTTTCTTTCAATATAGAGCCGCCCCAGTCTTTCTTTCCATATAGATGCCCTAACCTATCTCTTTTTCAACTCAAGGACCTAAAGATCGCTCACTCCCCTTTGAATCAAGTACAACAACTGTCTCAAACAAGGCTCAACACACTCACATGGTGTATGGAGTCCACACACACTGTCAAGTCAGTGTGGGCTCCACACACCACGTGAGTGTGTTGAAGCCATGTTAGAGACAATTGTTGTACACCTATCACTTTTGTTTGCGATTTATCAGATCCTTGCTTATTGCGGGGCATTTTTTCCGAGGGGCTCTACAAAATTTCAGCTCAATCGGACGGTTAGAAGTGCCCAAACCAAAATCACGCCGTTTCATTTTGAACAAAATGGCGTGATTTTGGTTCGAGCACATCTAACCGTCCGATTGAGCTGAAATTTTGTGGAGCCCCTCGAAAAAATGTTCTAAGAATAATGAACGGTTCGGATCACTCGTGTGGGACCCAAAAGTGGGTCCCCGAGGGCGATTTGTACATTTTCTGTACAAAATGTTCTGTACCCGTAGGATTACCTCTTAATCTCCCACCACATCACTCGATACACAAATACATAGATTGACATAAACTTCAACTAAACTGCAACCTCACAAATTCAATTAATTAATTATTCAAATATCTACAATCATCTCCACCTCTTAATTAAACTCCATTTTATAATTTGTTCGATCCCCAGGCTAGTACTTTCTCCATCACGAGCTCGCACTCCACAACAATTAATTAAGCTTTATTATGATCTTCTTAATAATATCTCAACAATTACAAGAAACCGACACCATGCATGCATGCAAAATCATTATTGTCCGTACATTTTCCGATCCCATCTCATCATTTTACTAGATATTTTTTGGGTGAAGATATTTACTAGCAGTATGTCACTCTCTGTAGGATATGTTTTTAGTCACTCAAATAAATTCAACTTGGAGAGCCAAACAATAACTAATGGTCAAACAAGAAATAAGAGTGTGTAAATGGGTGAAGGATTAGGCCAAATACACAAAGAGAGAAGACAACAATACTTAGTCCAATCCCACTTAGATCATCATCATCCTTATGACACAGTTCTAGAAGAAAGATGGGCCCGCGAGCACTAGCAAGAACAATATTCTTTGATTCCAGAACTTTGAGTCACTTTTTCTCTCTAAGGTATCCGTGCCTTGGGGTTGAATTAATCTGTATGTGAATTTGTGAGGGAATGTCCCATAATTAAACTCCATTTTACTGTATAATTTGTTCGATCCCCAGGCAATTAAGTGCTTTCTCCATCACAAGCACGCACGCCACAACAATTAATTAAGCTATTACAATTACTACAAGAAACCGACACCATGCATGCATGCAGCTCATTGCTCCCCCAACCCAATATTCCCATTCAAAATCAATGATGTCCGAACATTTTCCGATCCCATCTCATCATCTTACTAGATATTTTTTGGGTGAAGATATTTAGCGGTGATTTGACTAATTTGAAAAAACTGGTTTTTTGGTTTTTTTTCGTTGTCTTTATTCAATTTTTTTTTGCATTTGTTAGTTTTCAGTCAATTTTTTGTGGTTTCTTAGCTTGTCTCGACGAGAGGAATCTAGAAAGTCTAGCCAAATTTAAAGTTTTGTGAATAAAGACGAAAAATAATCCAAAAAATTGGTTTATTTTCGGTTTTATTAAAAAACTATTACTTTTGACCATAATTTTATACTCTTTGGATTCGTCTTGACGAGATAAATCCAGAAACCACAAAATCTTGATGCAAAACTAACAAATGTAATTTTTTTTTGAATAAAGACAACAAAAAAAACCAAAAAACTAATTTTTTTTAAATTAGCCAAATCACCCCAGTAGCTAGCTAGTATATATGTCACTCTCCATTATTTCAACAAGATTGAATAAATTTATGATAGGGTCAAGGTTGTATGTCGCACTACTGCCTTCGATCTGCCACCCTCTGATATTTGTAGATACATAAGTATTGTACGTATATGTGGAGAGAGAGAGAGAGAGAGAGAGAGAGAGAGAGAGAGAGAGAGAGAGAGAGAGGTCAGCAAATCACATGTTGGTTAATTTTAGTAGTGAACTTAGAGCAACTGCAGCCCTTACTCAAACTCAGAACCAGATTTGAAATTTGAGTAAAAACACCCAAAAATCCCCTCCAGTCTTTGAACCAAACCCATATCAAATTGAGTTTTACTCAGATTTTTACCCAAATCAAGGGAGCTCCAAACCTTTACCCAAATCTTCAACGGCTACTTTGTGGCGGTGTTCATCGCCGGAAAGCGGTCGCCGCCGTCATTTCTCTTCTCTGTCGACACCTCCTGACGTTTTCTCTCTCGATTGACCCCTCCTGACGTTGTTCGAGTTCGATCTGAGTAGCGTTGGTCGATTTGTGCGTTCGTCGTTGTAGCCTGAGGAAGCCTGGGTTCTTCGATTTGTGCGTCCGTTGTCGTGCGTTCGTTGTTGTAGCGTTGGCCGTTGTTCGAGTTCGATCTGAGGAAGCTTGGGTTCTTCTGGTACTTGTGTTCCTCGGCGGTAGCGGCTGTGAGGGGCGGAGGACGGCGGCTAGGGCTTGAAATTTGAGTAAATCTGAGTATAGGACTGGAGAAGATGGTATCAAAATGAGCTTTTACTCAGATTTTTGAGCAAATTTGAGGAAAAAAAAGGTTCAGGGCTGGAGTTGCTCTTAAAAGCCTAGAGAGAACTTTTTAGGTGGGGAAGAGGCCGAAAAGAGTGGTGATGGGATGGCAATTTGGCAACATAGTGTTAGGCCTGGTTTGGGTAAATTGAAAAAATTGATTTTTTTGATTTTTTTAATTTTGTTCTTATTCAATTTTTTTTTGCATTTGTTAGTTTTTGGTCAATTTTTTGTGGTTTCTTGGCTTGTCTCGACGAGAGGAATATAAAAAGTATAAAATTATTAGCCAAACTTAAAGTTTTGTGAATAAAGACGAAAAATAATCCAAAAAACCGGTTTTTGGGATGTCACCTTCGTCTTTATTCATAAAATATTTAATACGGATCTAGTTTTGATAGCTCATAATTACAAAAAATATTATAAATTAAAAGATATAACAATAAAAAAATGACACAGATTTCAAAAATGGACATCTAATTTGGGACGGGGAGAGTAATTGAAAAAGCAACATATGATCACATGAAACATATAATATATCGAAGAGACCACCCAGCTCCCTCATTTCAAGGTCCGTTTTGACGTGATCAGAAAAAAGATTGCTCCAAAAAGGTCAAAAATAACACCACCCTCCCTCATTCATTACCACACAAATTGAATTGGATAGATTTAATATTTTATGGGTCGGTTTGCATTGAATTTTGTAATGTTTTCATTATTCAAATTTGAAGTGTAATTTTGTGACAAGATTTTCGGAGTATAATATTTTAAAATTTAAAATCAAATTAATTACATAGGGCTTCATTACTATTAGTGAACAAATTAAGGAAGAATAATGAGGAAGAGGAGAGAAGCGTCTGAAAAATAAAATAACAATACGTTCCTTTATGCAGTGTAGGACATCTAATAGAACAAACATTGATCTATTAATTTGTGGGAAAAAAATATTTTTTTCTTGACAAAAATCTATCTTCTTTTAGTCATTGAACTCTGTGCCAGACAAACTCTATGAGACGCGGAGAGTATTAAAAAGCAAAAAAGGCTGGTGTGATGCAAAAATATACTATATAACAGCAGAGGTTATTATTCTTAATTATCGAACAATTTTAAATTCACAAACTTACTTCATGAAAAACACAATATTATTACTCAATGTAAGAAATCTTTTTGATCTATCAAAAAGACAAAAACAACTTGGATAAAAAAAAATAAAAAAAAAGCCCAAAGCATATATAGCAACTTTATTTGCAGTAGTGAAAAACCTAAAAAAATCGGGGATGTTACAAAGGATGATTATGATTGTCTTAAATGGACTTTAATTATTTTTGCTGATGAGAGGGTTAGAAACTTCGACGAAACCAATTTTTCGGCAAAATAGAGTCTTTTCGGTCCACATCAGTGATACATCTGTGTTGGGATTGGATGAGTAGGAAGATAAGAAACATTTTAATAGATTCTCTTTAAATCCACTCTTCTATTATTAAAAATTTATCCTGCGTTCATTTTTGTGAAGTAAGATATTGTTGTTAAAGCCTAAAAGTAATTATTGATGAACTAGGTACATAATATGTATATTTTCCTCCACTCTTTCTTACTATACCATATCACTTTTTCCATTAATTTCTATACTACCAGTATTTAAATACCAGGGGAACGTCATCCGGCCGCCACCTCCAACACCATCCCTACTGGTACCCCAGTGTCAATTCATCTCCAAAAGTCACAATTCATCTCGACATCTTGTTTTTTCTTGACTTATTGTGTTTTTCAAGGCAAACTATTCTCTCACATTACATCAACTAAAAAAGCTTTCAAAAGCCAAAAAGTCCCTAACGGTTACTGACTTTTTAAAAATTTCAAAAAAGTTTAGTACTTACAAAAGTTGTTTATTGGGATACTGGAGTCAAACGAAATGGATGATGTTACGGTATTGGGAGCTAATTATTACTCCCTCCGTCCCAATTTAAATGCTCCATACGGTTATGCGTGCCTTTTTAAAACTCTTGTAGTTTTTATTATATAATGTATTATATATGCAATATGAATCTTATTTGATAGATCTCAATTAGTTCTATTAGACAATTTTTTTTAAAACTTTGAAAACATTACCAATAAAAAGATATAGACATTTGAAAATGGCACGGATATTCGTAGGGAGCTTTTAAAATGGGACAGAGGGAGTATGATAAATCTCCGAGGATAGAGCTAAATATATAAATATTTGACCAGCCTCAGTTGTATTACTTTGGGGTTATTTAAATTGCTTGGTGTTTGTCAATGGCTTTTGTTTTGCTTATCCTTGACAAGCATCAACCATCGAATGGAAGTGAGTGGCCACTCCAATATCTCTCTCTCTCAAGATTATTATTTCTCATCGGATCAGCCAGCACGTGTATGAACTTCACGTGAATATTTGGTGGTAAAGTCACTTGAAACACCACGTGGCAGGGCTCCAAAAACGCTGAATAATCACTCTGCTTTGTCTCTCTCACACACCGTTTTAATTCCATAACTTGGAGCTCTTCATTTTAATTGGTGTTTCTATTCTTATCCCTCCGTCTTTTTCTTGGCAAGAAAACTTATATAGCGTCCCTACATTCGAATAAATATACCACGAAAATAAAAAAGACTATGTTTGACTCTAATTAATTAGTATGTTTTGGTAAGTGTGAGCACAGCTTAGAAGAAAACGAAGTGTGTGATCCTTCTTTACAACATTCATTTGCCACTACGTACGCAGAGAAAATTTGTGGACCATGACGGACAACATGATGTATTACTCTTAATTACTATTGTAACTTTTACCGAAGTTAGAATTTTGTTCTCTTACTATTTAACGGTCACATGAGGGTTTGTTTGTACAATCGTTAACTTCAAGACTTCCGATTAATCGATGTGCGTGTAAGTTGGTCCGGATATACGGCTTAAACAAAAAATTGTTTTCTAAAAATAAAATTTTTGGTAATAAACAACCGAATATTGAATGTACCTGTCGGGCTCAATAGATATTCAAAGGTAAAAAAAAAAAAAAAAAAGGCACTTTTTAAAAGTTCAACTTAAAAGCTCAAAAAAAAAAAAAAAAAAAAGGAAGAAGAAAGATAACAGTGGGCGGCCTCTCTCTCACTCTCTGTGTCTCTTTGAAAAACGAGAATAAATTGCCGGGGAATTGGGCCAATGGCGGCCATTGTCGTGGTCACACACGACCATCAGTCTTACTGGTTTAAAATGGCTGCTAGTAGGAATGCCACGTGGTTTTCACGTGGGATTTCATGTGTAACAAAAATTGGTCACTTCACTTTTTGGGTACTTTATATATGTGGTCCATTCTTATTCATTCAATTGTGAGGGTTTCCTAACTTTCAGGTTGTGTTTCATCAACTTGTTCATGATCTGTTTGCCAAAAAACACTGGCTTGTCTACTCCAATTCTTTTAATTTCTCTTTGCAGTCTTTGAATTTCCATTTTTGTCTATAAATTCCATTTATTTCGTACCCAAAAAAAAAGTTATTCTAATGGAATTAGCATGCCACTAATTAAGTCTTACAGTAGCATGCATTGACCATCTGGCAGAGTTTTCTATTGCGTTGTTAGGAAATGTACGTAACTGTATCGGTGATATTGTCGGATGGAAACAGCCCGAAATATAGGTAAATAATAGTACCATAAGTCTAAAATCCCGTTACTTAACAGCTGATACAATATGCAACACAACGACTTTCATTTAAAACCCTGATATACGTAACGACCTTTGGTTTGGAACTCAATAAAGATGCACATTGAAATCAAGAACAAGAATCATCATAGTATTAAGGGGTTTCAAAGGCTACGAATTGAATGGTCTTGCCCTGATTTGATTATCAAGAAAATATCAAAATCAATGCATGTAACTCAATGTTGCATATTATTAAAAAATAGAACAAATAGTTAGGTTGGTAAGAATATATTCTTATTCCATTGTTTAGTGAAATCTTCAGGTCCACTCATCATGATTTTTCATCCACGGCATTTGCTTCGGTGTGATTAAAAACCAACAAGTACCATTTATCATGTTAATTAATATATGAAACTATTTCAAAAAATAATGGAGTGGATTCTAAATTAAGAAGCTAGTACTGCCCCGTTCCACTAAGTGAATTCTTAAACTTTTTAACTTTATATATATATATATTACGAGACATGTCCTCTTTAATTACATACACATCAACTAAACAGATCCAAAAAGTCAGAAAGCCAAAAGCGCAAACTCAGTAATTAATATCTCTCGGATAGAGAGAGAGAGTGGGTGTGTTTTTCCATGGTCACGTTACTCACATTTTTTTTGTATTGGAACCTGTCATTGGCAACTGGCAAGTTTAGTCGGTGAGTTTCTCTGACAACTTGCATTTGTTAATTTCTTTATCAAACAAAACTAAAAAGAATTCCATTTAAATTTATATTGGTAGCAAGGCTCTGTCTCAATTTGGGTGGATCATGTTGACTGATGATAAAAGAAAATATGTTATTGTTTTTTTTTTGAAAAGAAAATATGTTATTGTTGACTTCGTCCAAATCTAATGTGAAGCAGAAAAAGATTAGTGGCCTAATAGAGACACAGATCACACCGATTATCGGAGAGAGAGAGAGAGAGAGAGAGAGAGAGAGAGAGTTAAGTCTGTGTGTACTCAAGAATATCCGATTTTCTTTGTGGATGTACGAATAAAAATGTTGAAACCACGTTAAAACTTTGTGTCTGTCGGTCTGTGTATGTATGCGTGATTTCCGATCCCAAACAGATTATGTTTCTTTCATTTTCTGTGGATAATTTCATTGCATGGATCCTATATTACAAATGGAAAGCAATAATTAATGACCAGTTAGCATGTCATTGATTATTGATTTTTGTCTTGAGCCACCAAAGAAAAATTGAAAAAGATGCCTTTGTCCATATCAGCGTGATCTTTTCCAATAACTGAACTGACTTTTAAGACAACCTAAGATAAAGTTAAGTGGGACTTTTTACCCCCCCAATCTCTCTCTCTCACTCTCTCTCTCTCTCTGTGTGGGGCTTTTCAAATTTTTTTTATTGAAACGGTGGGACTTTGGTTCAAGCACTTCTAACAGTTCGATTGAGCTGAAATTTTGTGGGGCACCTCGGAAAAATGTTCTAAGAATAATGAACAGTTCGGATCACTCGTGTAGAACCCAAAAGTGGGTCTCTGAGAGTCATCTGTACATTTTCTGGACCTTACTTCTGTACCCGTAGATTTTTGCCCTTTTAGAAAGTTATGGACAGCATTGGTTCGCCGGCAAAATAAGAATAATAGTATTACAAAAATATTTGGGGTTTTGGATATATATTGGGGAGTAATAAGTAATTAAAACAGGAGGTAGTAGGAATGTCCTTATCTTTTGAAACAGAATGACCCTATTGTCATATCACACACGCATTATAAGGTCGGCTTTTCAAAACCCTTTGGACCACCCTCATTTGCTTCCTTCCATGGCCGTGCCATCAAATGGATGGTACATTTTTTTTTTTTAAATGTTGAAACTTATTTAGAGGTTCCGGGTCAACTTGCATTCACCTTGATCGAATTAATCACACTGGATATATACAAGAGGTAGGATCAATTGCAACCAGAGTAAAGTCTAGCATGATCAGCTGGTCTTATGAGATACTATAGCGCGCACACAATTTAAATGCTAAACATCTCAGCAAAATTGGAAGATAAAATTACAAAAAAAAAAAAAAAAAATTGTCGTTGAAAACTTTAACTAAGTACAAATGAAAAAGAGAACGGAGTTCATAAACTGAGTTCCAAGAACAAAACCTAAGGCCTCGTTCAATTGTCAAGAAAGTATGAGAAAGGATGAGAAAATCAATTTTCTCATAACTATTTAGGTGTTCAGTTAGCAGGAAAATAATGGGACCCACAAAAATACTTTTCCCACTAGGACTCACTTTTCCTCAAAATGCATCCTGCAAAAAGGAAGGAATTATGTGTCGTGGGAAAGTTTGCTCCCACCAATTACACTTTCCTGTAAAAATCCTTTTATCAAGTGAACACTCACGGGAAAATAAATTTTCCTTTCTTTTATTTCACTTCATTTCACTTTTCTCAAGATTAACTTTTTCGCATAACATTCTTGGCAAATGAACGGAGCCTAAGGGTTTGGGAAAGTGATCTTACCTTGGGACTTAGGGGTTTACTCCCACCTAACGTCTCATGTTTGATTCCCCTTGTCAACAAACTCTTGGGGCCATTGGAGGTTATGCCCGGTCAAGAAACTCTTGAGGCCATTGGAGGTTATGCCCGGTCGTTACCTCCATGGTCGGAATTAGTCGAGATGGACACAAGCTGACCCGAACATCCGGTTATAAAAAAAAAAAAAAAAAAAAGAAAAAAGAAGAGAGTTTCAAGAACAAACCAAGCCTATTCTAATTGATCTTGGCTAGCTATGATTTTGATTTATGTTTTGGCATTTTAGGCTACTCTTGAATGCCTTTCCTATTTCTTCATCTCGTCCTTTTTCTGGTGCATCAAATACTTCAGTGGATGTGTTTTTATCTGTTTTCTTTTCTTTTGGCTTGCTCATACCTTCATCATGGCATGTCATCTGGCTAGCTTATTGCCGTTTACTTTTCTTTTCTTTTCCTTGATGTATCCGTTATTGAATTTTTTCAATATAATCTTTTCGCTGATCAAACAAGAACGTACAGAATTCATAAATGTCAAATATTCACACATCTCTGTT
>OY978216.1:12947823-13141114 GCA_963854785.1 Vaccinium vitis-idaea | reverse complement strand
CCTAAAGAAAAAGCTTATTCGCCATTATAAGTGTAAAAGATAAGGACGCGCGGATAATCACATATTGACTAGTCGCTGAAGAATCAAGTGTACTAGCGACTAGCGAGGGGTTCAATTAAAGTCAGGACAAAATCTCGTACATCCTGACTCGTAAGAGTCGATAAAACCTCGAAAGTGTCGGACATAATAAAGCTCATTACTTTATATAGAAACGAAGCCTTAGTCCCATTGTACTGCACATTTCATCATTTGTTTTAAATTTGACCATGTCCCAGCTAGTTTTCTAAAATACCAGATTGATAGAATCAATTTCAACTTACTTTTGCTTAGTTATGCTAGCCGGCCCGGTCATCCGGTTATAATAAAAAAAAATAAAAAATTTGCTCAGTTACTTCTTCATAGAAATAAAGAAGATTCTCAAATACTATTTCTCAGCACACATGACAAGTAATGATAACGACTCCCTCCTAGACTATCGCATTCAAGATAGAAATATCGCATTTGAGATTAAATAATGTCATTCATATACTGATAAGAACCATCATTTAATTCGTTTTCTCGGCATCAAAAAGAAAAGAAAGGTCGTTCTCCCTTACAACCTTTTCTTAGAATGCGTTAAAACAGCAGATAACCATAATGCGTTTATTGGATTCCTATTTTAGCAAATGGAAAACCAAGTCTTTAGTAAAAGATTCTACTTTTTAATTAATCATTGTCCTATAATTTAAGAATTGTTGTCCCGTTGAGTCTTGGTTTGGCTTCGTAATCCCGTTTTTTTTTTTTTTACACGGCCTCTTATGGACGGCACATAATTGGAAATATTCAAGAAACCAAAGCATATCACGACGAACGTAATTTGCCATAACATGGATCTTCCCAGTACTTTGCGGCTGTAATAAATTAAATGCACATACCGGTCTTTTACAGAGAGAGAAGAAGAAGAGCTCAATAACACAGTAACTCTATTAAGGAAGCCAGCCAAAAACTAGCTGAGCTTCATTAATTACTACATATATGTACATCCAACAAGCTATAAGCTTGGTTTCAAAAGTCGAAGAGACTCCGGGGATCTTCCTTCCTCTATATCCTCTATCGATCCCTCCAGCTAATCTCTCCTCATATGTGTATATATAACTTTATATATCTAAAAAACACTTGGAAATCGACCAAGATATGGTCTTTAACTACCGTTTATATACTAATACTCGTGGAATACTACGGTAATTATACTCAACCATCCACATTTTGAGTATCATCTGATGTCGCGCTGACCATACGAGGCCGACTTCAAATGATACGTCATCAAATGTAATATGTCAAGAAAATCACCCGGCATTACCATGTATTATTATACTATGATATGATATGATATGTGAGCTATACTTGGTTGGCTAAGTCTTCTGAGCTAATGAACGTCCCATGAAAACCGTACGGCACCCTCGAAGGCAGCTTTACCGAAGCTTCTAACCGTAAATCCATAGCATTTACGATCTGGAGCTCCGATTTCCCGGTCTTCTCGTCGTGAACGAACCCGATAATGTACCCGTCGTCCTCTCTCTCGGAATCTGGGTCCCTCGGCACGAAAAATGGCTCCCCACCGTACCTTCTGTCACCGTAGAAGAATTTCTCCACTTTCCCAGTCTCCAGTTCCACCTTTGCGAACCCGGATACCTTGGGCCAAGGCTCCGCGATTGCCAGGTAAGCGAACCGGGTCTTCTGACCTAGCTTGTTCCGGTTAACCATGCCCGCTTCCAAATTTAAATCCTCGGCTGGCGATAATATCTGCCGCCGAGTTGACTCGCGAGTTCTCAAGTTGAGCCGGATCTCGGTCAACACGGACTTCAAATTCTCATCGCATTCGTTGAATATGGAGTCGGGCGGGGTCATGCACGACCCGATCACCACCACCTCGTCCGACTCGGGTTCCTCCCAAGCATTCCACAAGTGGAAGCAGAATGTATCCGGACACTCAACCCAGATAATATCCTTCCCGGTTCGGGCATTTCTTTTCAGAAGCCCAAACCGGGAAATCTTATCCTCATCATAAATCACGGGGGACCCTCCACGGATCATTTCAGATAATTTAAACACCACTTGCTGGTCGGGTATAACGACGTAGTTTTGAGTGATCGCGAAATCATGCATCATGGTTGGACCATCCAACGGTATTTCCACGTCAGGCGACTTTTCACCGTCAGGTGAAAATTTAAAGTACTTGAGATACGGCTTCTGAACGACGTCGTAGCTGAGTGCCAAGAGCTCTCTACTAACCGGGTCTAGTTTCGGGTGGGCTATCATGGTGGATTTGAGCTGGTTATTAAAATCGTACCGTCCGATTGTTTTGAGTTCACCTGAGGGAGTGATTTTGACTTGGTAAGGTAAGTCGTCTTCTGACATAGCGAGTAGCCTCCGGTTAAAGTAGACCAGACCGGCGTTAGCCACTCCGATTCCGTGGCTATGATCCACTAACCCGAACATTCCCCGGGCGTAAAACAGTAACAGTCGGGCAATACCCGAATGCCCGTGGAGCTCTCCTATCGGTTTAGGAAAAACCGGCCGGCCGATTTCTCGCTCCTGAACCAGCCGGTGCGTCTCGGTGAACCGGCACGAGTAGCTAACGGAACTGTCGTCATTTATAGTGACGGCATGAATCATTCCGTCGCCGTCGAAGAGATGGTGGCCTGAAGTCGGGTCGAACATCGGGTTCGCTCCGTTACGAATGTAAACGCCCCGAATGCAATCAGGTATGGATCCGGTGACGGAGAGGGAGTGCTTTACGGGTTGTTCAGGTACGGGGGCGAAGTTACCGGCGATTTGGACGCGGGGGTCGGCTGTTTTCGGTAGCGGGTGGCGGCGCTCGTGTGAGAGCAACGCCGTCTCGGCTAAGTCTAGGGCGGTGGCGGCAGCTTTTTGGAGTAAGTTCCAGTGTGGTGGCAGTTGATGTTGGGCTGTTTTGGGAGTGTGAATGTTTTTGCGACGATCAGTTGTTGAGTGAGAGTCCTGTGTTGTGATTGTTGGTGGTTGGTAGGGGTGTTTTGGGAACCGGAGAATTGTAGGGGATTGTACGGCACAACGGATTTGGTGCCTGCTGCTGGCATGTAGTATACTGGAATTACCAGATAGTGTTGTGGAAGAAGAAGAAGAAGCCATGAATTAGTTTGGAGTGTGAGTATACAAGCAGAGGAGAGAGAGGGAGAGAGAGAGGGAGAGAGAGAGAGAGAGAGAGAGAGGGAGAGAGAATGTAATGTGTTTGTGGAGAAGTATTTTAGAGAGAGAAGAAGGGAGGGATGAGGTTTTGGAGAGGGTGATGGGAGTATAAATAGGGAGGGGATGGTTTGATTTTGATTTGAGAGAGAAGGGTAGGAAGGTCCACCTCAGACATGAAAAAGAGGACCACGTGGTGTATTTGTTGGGAGGGCACTTGGGGAATTGACAGAAAGAGAGAGAGAGAGAGAGAGAGAGAGAGAGAGACAGGGAGCGTTGCAGGTCCCGTATGCTGGTGGATTTACTCTTCATGCAAGTGACCAGGTTAGATTCTCGAGGTCAAGTCGCATGAAAGTAATTTATTGAAATTTCCTTACGTCCTGGCTTGGATAACCTTTTCTTTGACCGGACATAAAATAGATTAGCCGAGTTGCGCATGAGGTGAATCGCACATCGGGACCGTCAAACAAAATTTTTTTATTGATATATGGAGTTTGGTAAATTGTGACATATGTGATGACAAATTAGGGCAAAAGCTAGAAGGGAGCTAATAAGTGACTTGAATTAATTAATGGTGAGAAGCACAGTTACGTGTACATCAATCCGCACTTTGATTGGTGTCTAACTCCGCGTTTTCCCCTCTATGAAGAAGAAGAATTTGAATTCGTGTAAGGTACTTACGTGACGGTACTCGGCGCGCACTCCGACCGTCCAAACATGTTTTGGATTGTCCGAATTTTAACTTTTCCTTAAAAAAATTTATTTATCCACACCATTATTACCGAAATGGACGTAAGTGATAGAGCATTACGGATACCACATCAGATAGCACGTGGTACCCTACACGCATCCAAATTTTTCTCCTTCTGAAGGTTCAAAATAAATTAACCCCAGGCCAACTTGTATAGCCATTTTCTATTCTTTTCAATCTTGGTCAAATGACCTACCCTAAACTTACCCAGATTTGGATTATCTTATTATTTTAACTAAACTTTTCAACTTAGACTAAGAATTATTTTTTTGGGTGGAAGGTCTAAGAGAAAGAATTTCCCTTTAAGTCCTATATCTAAAGGCACCCTATTGTGACAAGTCATTAAAACTTTACACCTATTTTCATTTTTGAATTATACCATGTATATGGATATTTTTTGTTTCCTTGTACGTACAGGACAGATCTAGAGGATATAACTTCACGTACTCTTTTTTTTTTTTTCTTTTTCTTAATGAGTAGAAAATGAATACGTTCATGATATCATATCATCAAGTTAACGTATCTCCTTCAAATACCAAACAATAATAGTGGAACACTACGTGGGCATATTAAACTCCACAATACGAATGTGGTGCTTACCGAGTATGTTCAATTTGAAAGTTACATATATTTAAACATTGAGATTTAATTGCATTTTCTCGAACTACCTTAATTTATGTTCACACACTTATTTTTGTCTTTATTTATATAAAAAAAAGAAAATACGCCATTGGTCTAGATTTTCATCTTTTTAAATTTGTCATACGTGAAAGGACACTTTTATAAATTCCCCTATGACAAGAAAGCCGAGCGCCAATGGTTAAAAAAAAAAATTGTGTGAAAATCAATTACCGTACATTTGCTGCGTAATATTGTATCTGAGTGGTAATTAATAAACAATTTTTGCAATTAATGTGTAAAATCAAATTAAATATTTCCCAGTGGCATCATTTTGGTGACATCAACCATGAAAGCAACACACACGTTTCCTTGCCAACAATATTGTAATTATCCCAAACAAACAAAACATCTAACTCGAAAGGTAAGATCGATGTTCCCATTTTCCGATTGTAGTAATGAAATGAAATCAGAGGACATTAAGGCTCTGTTTGGAACATGAGGAAGGAAAGGAAAAGGGAAGGAAAATAAAATGAGAGGAAAGTAAGAGGAAAGTGGGAGGAAAATTTCACTATTCACAAAACTTAATTTTTTTATTTTCTCTCCTCTTTCTCTCCAAACCAAACAAGAAGAGAGAAAATTTTCCATTTTCCTTCCCTTTTTCTTTCTTTCCTCATGTTCCAAACAGAGCCTAACGATGCCCCTCCAATCCTACTAACAACAGCATGCATTTCTCTTCCGAGTTACAGTCGAAAACCCAATCGATAAAAGGAAATATCAATAGTCATTTGAAAAAAGACGGATAACCATCATAGACCCGTCGGTCGATGAGAGTAGTCAAGCAGTTTAAGATCATCGTATGGACCAACATATATATATTTATATCAATCGGTGATGGTTCACCACAACATGTATTGATTTTTTTTTTTCCCCTTTAGCGTTAATATTGTCACGCTAGCTAATACCCCTTTTAACTTTACTTTGCATTTATGGAACATAAGTTTTAACAAAATCTTTTAGTTGGGTCCCACTGATAAAATAAGTAAGAACACCTTTGTGAATGTTTTGCTTTTACTATCTGTACTCAAGGCCTGCGGCACTCCAAAAAAGGCTGATTTTTTGGGCACTTCAACATTTTTTACAAATGGGTTAGAATAGGACTCTTTTTTTTACCAAAATAAAGAAAAAAAAAACTCATTATTAGTTACAAAATAGCCCAAACCATTGTGACTAAATCTAAAATAAAAGGCCCAAAGATAAGTTAAAAAAAAAAAAAAAAGGCCCAACATGGATTTTGTTTGTAAAATCCATGTTGAATGTATCCCGAAATCAAAATCTGTATTGTATCCTGGCAAAGTTTTTTTTTTTTTTTTCTAATTGAAAAATGATTAGTTAATTGAAGGATGATTATGTGATTGATTAATTAAAGGAAAATTAGAATGCTTCAATTTCTCTCAAAATCTGGTAAGAGGCAAAAAAAATCATCTTCATAGTTGTGGGTTTACTGTTTCTTACTAATTTGACTTATGGATTTGTCATATGTCGAAGAGTTTTATACTCTTTGAACTTGTCTCAATGGATTCTATTTTTTTAGTGTAATAACTTCATTTTTTGATGCCATAATAATGAAATTTTCTTTGCCGATGAATTCATTTTTCAATGCCATGATAAAATGACTTGGTAGAAGAGGTGGATTATACAAGTGTAATTGATACTTTTGCTTCTAAAAACGCAACACGAGTAATATTTAAGTGATAATCGTGCGTTATATATGTATTTGAAGACTTTGTGTTTTGATTTTTTTTGTTACTATATAATGATTAGTAAAACTTTATAGCGTCTTAGCTTTGTCGTATTGTGATTGTTACTAGGAAAAAAAATTCAAGTGTTATACTCGTAGGGCACATTTTTTAGGCCAGGCCTAAGGCACTTCAAACCCTTGGGCCGGCCCTGTCTGTACTGGGAAAAATCCGCACTAGGGCATGGGCCGACGTGATGAGGCGGCGTCACCCTAACGTGTCTAAGTGACTCATTTGGGGCCATGGGCCCAGTGTAATAAGGGATGATGTCACCGCACATGTGTGAGTATATGCGCGTGTGTGAGCATGCTTATCTTGGAGAGCAAGCATATGAGAGGCTATAAATATCAAGGGATAGATCCTAGAGGTATGGACACACTCTTCTAGATCTAAATTACTCTCTATATTGGCTCTCTCTCTCTCTCTGGTGGCTGACTTGATCGTCGGAGTTCCCGCCGGCAAGAGGCCAGTGGGGCTCTAACCCCACAATTGGTGTGGCTGATGGGATATAAGCTTTTGGGTGTTTTTCTGGTGGTTCTCGGGTGGTTGGTAGAGGATTTTCAGATCAGTTTCTTGGTGGTTCTGCTGGCGGTGTTGAAGAAAGGGGACGGTTTGATTAGGTAGAGATTGAAGTCGTTCAAAGACAGGATCCGAATAGCAAGGGTTGTAGATCTCACTCAGACGAGTCCATAAATGGTGACACGGTCAAGTTTGGTGACCGGAATAGTGCAGACGGGCAATTTGAAGACTGGCGAAAGGTGGCGGAACACGGACAATTTGAAGCAAGATCGACGGAACCGAGTGGTTTTTGTGGTTGTGCTCGAATCAAACTAGATCGGACGCAAGATTCAAGCATATGGTTTTTTTCGCCTTGAAGAGACGAGTACAGGCATACCAAGAGCTTCGCCGGAGGACGTCGGACGACGCCGGGAAAAAGGTTTGAACAGCGGCGGCGGGCGGTGGAAGGATGGCGGAAGTAGCATTGAGCATCAACTTCGGTTAGATCGATCGAATGCAAATTATGAGCACAGGGTATTGTTCCCCTCGAGGAGACGATCATGGAGGTAGTTGGAACGTCGCCATCCGACGTTGGAGTCGGCCCGACGCGCCAAATCTACTCTCAGGCGTGCAACGCACGCGCCAGGCGGTTGTAGAAGAAGGTCAAACGGTCTGCGCGCAAGGTCAAACGGTTCAAACGCGTGGTCAAAGGGGTCAGACTTTGTCAAAGCGGTCATCCGCGTGTCAGAAGGGTCATCCGCGAGTCAAAAAGGTTAAACTGTTGTCAGACGGCCCATTCCGCATGTCATAAGGGTCATGCGGGGGTTCAAGGGGGCCAGCGGCTCTAAAAAGGCTGTTGGGAGGTTTTTTAAGGGTCAAAAGGCCATAAAGTGTTTTTTTGAGGTTCAAAAATAGTTTTGGACCGGTTGGAACTACTTTTAAAAGGTTTGAGACATGTTCCTGACTAAATTTTGCATTCTGGATTCAACTGCGACCTTTGTTTGAGGTGATTCGACACCGAAATTATTGGTACGTTTTATTTTGGCTCTCTAAAATATTATTTAGTATGACGCATTAATATTTGTGAGCTCTTGGAACAATTTTTTTAATAATTATCTTGGTGTTAACATGTCGAGTGTGCCTATGAATATCATGGCCATGTTGATGGCGTATTGGAGCTTGTATTAAGCTTCGGTTTTATTTGATGTGTATAATTATTTTCTAGTAACTCCCCCGGTTCTCTACCAAGAAGTTAGAGGATACTTAGTGTTAACCATTTTATAACTAAGTGTTGATTGTTTAAACGCCGAGTCTTTATTGCTTCGGTGGTTTTAAAAACCGAGAAGGGGGCGGTTTAAAAAATAAGTATGAGTCCCGTAATTATTTTGATGGTGAATATCGTGGCCTTATGTGGCGTTAGTTGTGTTTATTTGTTTTATGATTGCTTCTTCGGTGTTTTACCAAGAAGATAAACGTGATTCACTGCTGACTGTTTAAAAGTCGGATATTAATTGTTTTGATGGTTTTGAGACCAAGTATTTACGGCTTGTGTGAGTTTTTAGTCTTATGTAATTTATTAAATAGAACATAGAAGACTTGTTTGGCCGAGCCGATGTTCGTGGCCATGCCCGTTTATTGCAAACATTTACTTGTTTTGTTTCATTTGCAGATTCTCTGAGAGAACATGGTTACAAAGAGGAGAGATCCTTGAGATCAGACCTCACTATTTATAAAGAGGAGAGATCCTTGAGATTAGACCTCGCCGCTTATAAAGAGGAGAGATCCTTGAGATCAAACCTCCCTGCTTATAAAGAGGAGAGATCATTGAGATCAAATCTCCCTGCTTATAAAGAGGAGAGATCCTTGGGATCAGACCTCACCGCTTATAATGAAAAGCATGCAATCGGTGTGATTTGTTTGGCCGACAAGGCATCAATGATGTTGTGTTCGGTAGGTTTAATTCATCAAAAGTTGTGAAATTTTTTCCTTAAAACAATTACGTCCTAGACCAATCAAGAATGGGGGGAAGGGGGCGATTTTTGAAACCATTGATTCTGGCTTGGTCTAGACCGAGTCCTATGTGGACGGTTTTCTACAGAAGTATGTATTGTTTACAAAATACTCTGGCTTGTGGGGGTAGGGGATGGTATGTGTTAGAAGAATTGAAGATGCTTGGGAAAGAATCATAAACAAAAAGATGGAATGACCGGTTGGTATGTATGAGGTCGGCCATCACAAAACAACATCATAGACCTTGGACACGGCATGTTCCTAAGTGCTAGGAGTCGGTCCATGAAAGGCAAAGAAGCACAAAACTTATGAAAGAAAAAGAGAAAGTGAATCAGACGGTTGGTTAAAAGCCAGAGGTTTCCTAAAAGCATTGCATGGAGTCGGCTGTGTCAACAGAGCCGACGGTATTTTTTCGGAATGATGGCTCGGCGCTTTGGCCGAACGTAAACCTCCGAGTGCCAAAGGCTTAGCTGGTGGAGGAGTTGATCAAGCAATAGTGCAGCAAGATTGGCCGAAAAGGTTGAGTTGCGAGTCGTGTGCAACGGTCTTCTCCCAAAGTAATTCGTTCACCGAATCCAGATATTTGTTGATTAGACAGAAGAGGATCGTTCTGGTTTACACGGAGGGCAGTCCGGTTTCACATTAGGGGCTCGCCCCAGAAGTAGTTCAACCGTGTGGCTATTGTTTGTTTCGTAAACGTTTGCGACTATGGCTTCTAGTTTCCTTCTCATCAGAAGGTAAGGAAAGGAAATTCGAAAAGGTTTCTTAGTACGGGAAACGAAGCGGCACAGATAGCGATTACAGCACGGGACAAATCAGTGATGGACACATAACACCCTATAATACTAAGGGGTGCGCGGGTTGTTGACATTGCATCCCAATATGTTCTTTGATCGACGACCAATGGAATGCCACTTGGTATGGATAATCTTCAGAAAAGTTAACTGCAAAGAGGACCGCTCTGGTTTGACTCGAGGACGGTCCGGTTCACTACGCCAAATATAGGCATTTCGGCATTTTTATTCCCAGCATTATAATAAATGCCGCAAAAAACCACTATTACCGGCATTTCTTGCCAGGAAAAAGTAACTTTTACCGGCATTTGTTTAAAATAATGCCGGCAAAAGCCAAATTTCCCGCCAAAATATTACTAGCATTTTTGTTAATGCCGGAAAAAGTACTTATACCGGCATTTTTATGCAAATGCATGTAAAAGTCTAATTTTTTTAAAAAAATCCGACTGTATAATATATATATTTTTCATTGTGCATTTTTGAACAACATGTGGGCTAGCTCAGTTGGTAAACACGCGCAAAGGTCATGGGTTCGAATCTTGGGGGAAGCATTTCTCCCCAAATTTTCATGCCACGCGGACGACACGCAAGCACCACGCGGGCGCCGCATGGGCGACATGCAAGCACCACGTGGCTACCATGTGGCATTTTGTTTATAAAAAAAAATAGGTTTTCCCGGCATTTTCACAAATGCCACAAATAGTGTCGAGTATTGCCAGCATTTTTTAAGACTTTTCCTGGCATTTGTGGCATTATCGACACCTGCGTAGACGGCATTTGTAATAAATGCCGGTAATACTCTTTTTCGGCATTTTAGAGGCTTTTCGGCATTTGAAAAATGCCGCTAAAGGCGAAATTTCTTGTAGTGGTTTGATAAAAGGATTGAGGACCCTGGTGGTCCGGTTTGAATCCTGAGGACCTTGAAAGTCCGGTTTGGTAAGAAGAATTTGAGGACCTTGAAGGTCCGGTTTGATGAAAAGGTTTGAGGACCTCACAGTCCAGTTTTTTTAAAAAGGATTTGTTCCTACAGTTAGAATATCAACTCTTCGTATCCACAAGGGACAAACGAGAAGTTGAGGGGCAATTGTAGTAGGAAAAATCTGCACAAGGGCATGGGCTGACGTGATGAGGCGGCGTCACCCTAACGTGTCTAAGTGACTCACTTGGGGTCATGGGCCCAGTGAATAAGAGATGATGTCACCGCACGTGTGTGAGCATGTGCACATGTGTGGTCATGCTTATCTTGGAGAGCAAGCATATGAGAGGCTATAAATCTCAAAGAATAGACCCTAGATGTATGGACACACTCTTCGAGATCTAAATTGCTCTTTATATTGGCTCTCTCTTTCTGGTGGCTAACAAAATCTATTAGTTGGGTCCCACTGATAAAATAAGTAAGAACACCTTAGTGAATGTTTTGCTTTTACTATCTCTTATTTTAAGAAAATCTTTGATTGCTACAAGTTAGTGGATCCGTTACTTAAATAATGTGCAACAAGTTTATTTCGCAATATTATTCGAGCAACACTTGTTATACCTAATGAAAGAAAAAAACTCAAACATGTCGTGAACCAAATACATATGGTCAGGCTCGCCTTCGTATATATAGCAAACCAAATACATGTTACTATCGATTTTGATCTTTTAAGTAGGCAATGAGATTCGAACGTCTGACCGATTACGCAGTGAGGCTCGCCTTCGTATATAGCGAACCGAATACATGTTACTATCAATTTTGATTTCTCAGGTAGCAATGAGATTTGAACGTCTAACCACCGATTACGCATTGATAAATAATTGCTCGCGCTTGGCAATATGTGAAATGAGGCCATTTTCCCATCCAATAGACAAAATGACAGATTGCTTCTGCAACCAGCTGCACAACTTGCATAACTTTTTCTACTCCAATAGAGTGAAGACAGCATTAAAGAGGTTCCTCATTTTGGCCAAGCCTTTCTCTGCGGTAGTTTGCATTATAGGCTAAAGTTTGAAACCATAGGACCAACTTGTAAAATAAGTGACACTTCATTGGCTCAATTAGCTAGGACCAACTTGTGAAATATAAGTGACACTTCCTTGACACAATTAGCTTAGGTCCTACAGGCTACAGCCGATCCCCCGATTGGTGGAAAAGCGATGAACCACCAAGTGGGCATGTTAGTGACAAAAAAAAAATACGTCCATGTACCCTTCAAAAGACGACAAATTTGTGTAGGACTAAGAAAAATAATGCATAAGAAACCTACAAAATTTAGTCAAGTCAGTCCTCGCTTAGGGAATAGTGATAGTATTTGTTGGGGAAAATATATGGGATAGGATTTTCTGATAGAATAATAATTCAAAATTATATGCATCAAACAAATTAAGAAAATTAGATAAATAGAGAAATGATTAGAATAGCCTGTGGGGTGGTCGAGGCACGCAAAATTGCGCTCTCCTTAGGAAAGATATACCCCCTTGTGCACGGGGTTGAATGGCGCTCCTTCCCCAAGATACAACGACCTACGAGCCTCCTTCTGTGCAGCGAAGTTAACTCACGAACCAAGTTGTTTCCCGACACTCAAAATCCGAATAAAAGATGTACCAAATATATGAGAAAGATTGCTCCGAAAAATATGTAATCGGAACAAGAGGCTGTGGTGTAAAAATATGACAAATACTTGATTGTGATTGTATGGTGGAAGTAAGACATGGAGATATATCACTCCTATATCTTTTGGAAGCAACCAACGCCAATTTATAACCAACAGAAATGCACATTGGTTTGTTAAAGAAGTTCTGATAATTAGGAGAAGAAATAGGAACAACCAATTAACTTATATAAAAATTAATGTTGAACAATCCTATTATATAGGAACCACTATAGTAGAAGTAGGGAAGTGATATGATTTGTTGGAGAATAAATAGGAGACCAAGTCAAAGGAGAAAACTAACTCCAATTATTTCTCCAATAATTTTACTTGGGAATTAATCAATAAAATATAAATGTAAAATATTAAATTAGAACAACAGTATTATGTCACACGAGAAATACAAATTAGAGTTTCGAATTTTGAAAAAGAAAATTGAGAAATGATACTCTTTAATTTGAATTCAGATATTACAAATTGGATCTTTCTATTATCCGCCCACTGGGCGGACGGTAAAACACAAAACAATTACTCCGTATAATTTTTACATGGAAGAGTTTTCACTGTTTGAATTCTTACATGTAACAATTCATATTCTATACACTTTATTATCTGCCCATTGGACGGACGGTAGATTAATCCTTACAAATTAACTGTCTAGTATTTGGAAATCTGCAGAACAATACAATATCATGCATGTTATAAATGCATACAAGTGGATTATACATTTTCACTTAAAAGTGAGGTTACCCACTTGACCGAAAGAAATCACATGGGAAGCATTGAAAATAATACTATGTTTAAACCCATGAAACATGGGATATAATTGTCAATCATGAAACCATTAATTAATTATTATTGGTTATGATCAGTTCGTCCTTTGGATATTGTTGAATTTGATAAGTTGGTTATGATCGTTGTTTGCGGTTGGCACATGGAATTCAACACGATCGAGACAATTAAATTTCAGTAGTTATAACTAATTAATTGTGGTGAGAGAGAGTCCGGATAATTATTAGGATCAAATGAGGCTTAAAAAGTAAGCTTATCAAATAACGGTGCAAAAGTAATTTCAAACTAGGCGTACTCGTTTTCCGGGCATTTTTATTTATTAGTGAATATTTACGTTGTAGCTCAATTCTTTTCTTTATTTTTAATCCTCTAAGGTCAATCAGAGTTGGTCCTGAGTACAAGCCTGCCTGCCAAATCACCGCTTAAGTCTTTTAGTTTTTGGCCTAATAATATGGTTGAACATTTTGATAATTGTCTAGTGTAGATTAGCGGTAAGTTATCCAACATGTTTTAACCATTAAGTCGTGAGTTCAACCCTTGCTATCTTCATTTTTAATGCGCACGCACATATTGTCTAATATATCTGTACAAATACTAAGAGGACTCATTTTAAACTTCGATTAGGGTTTCAAAAATTTCAGGAACGGCCGGCGGGATGTCAATGCTAATTAATCATCAATTAATTAAGGGTATACCCCTAACATTTGGTCATTAATTATGTCGGAATCGAGTGGTTGGTTAATTAGACAGTTGCATGTGGGCAGTTAGCACATGGGATTGGGAATGATTAACATGAAGCAATTTCTTTGCAGAAAATGATTAGTACTACTAACAATGATTAGTCAGGTCATAAATCAGATTTGCAACATAGGAACATTGGACGTTATTGAACGATTGATGAACCTATATAAACAAGGCACGTTACACTTTGTGTCAGTCGACTGACAATACCACCTCCTAATGATTAATTGCATCCTTGAGAGATAATACAAGGTAATATCACTAGTCCTTTAATTTTAGAGTAATTAATTATATATTAGTCCTGGAGCACAGTCACAGGTCAGATCCGAATCATTTCAACACCGCACAATCATTTATGTGAGGACTACACACTTAGTTATGAACTCATGTGAATGTACAGTGTTGAGTATTCGGGAGAATCATGTGGCCATGCTCCGGGAATACTAAACTTAGATGTCCTTTTAGAAGTTTTAGCTTTCTTGATTTTGAGATAAATTTTAGCATGCATTTACAAGTAGGTGGAGGGCCAAAATTATTATCCTTTCAAATTTACTCCTTTATTTCTACATCAAAAATACTACATAACAGTGATTAATTCTTTTTGGCCCAAAGAATTTCTAAATCCACTTTTAGAAAAGCTATAATTTTAGTTTTAACTTAGCATTTTTGCATAAAAAAAACACTCTAACGGGACAAAGGGAATATGTAAAAGGGTATTGAAGGTCTCACTTCTTTACGTATATAAGGTTACAACGTACGCATCATTGAAATTCAAAATTTACGGACCACAACTACTACATACATCAGCTAACTGTGTTAGACACAATCAACCGCGCGCACCTCAATTAGCATGCATGAATGAAACAGACACACATATTAATTGTATAATTTCAAATCATATGCCCCTATACTTAACCAAAAATGCTCATATATATAAGAAAAGCAGTAGAAGAAGAGAAGTCGAGTTTGTTAGCCATTAAAAAATTAAGTAGGAGGACCAAACACTCCTACATGGATACCAGTCAGTACTGCTCATGTGCAGCACGTGCAAAGGGTAAGACTGGCATTTAACACCCAGTAGGCAATTGATCACCTCATTCGTCCACGTGTGCACATGGGTACACATGAATACCCACATGGAATTATCCTCTGAGTAAGATCTTCTGAGATTTTCGATCGTTTATGTCGTTTTTGGTCATCGAAATGTCACAACCACCCTTGGTTAAATTCTTGTAATCCGACAGTATCCCCACTAATGTATATCATATGACAAAAAAAAAAACCTTACGTTCAAAATGTATATATATCTTATATATATGGGTTATTTCCTTTCGGGTCCTGGCGGCATGTCTTGTTGGTTTTATCTTCCTCTGTTGTGATGCCTCGTTCTTTGAATCCTTTAAATTTTTATTATATGTTTCCAAAAATTGATAAAATCTTTTTTACTGTTAAAAAAAAAAACATATCGATCAATTGGACGGTCACATTTTTGGGCAATAGAAGGTTTGACAGTCCAGAGTAGGGGAAGTAGGAATTAAGATTTGGCAGGTAGGATTATCAAATCTGAATTTATGTATATTAATTGGTGGAAGTACTTCCATCTCAAAAATCACCTAACAATCACCAAAGAATATTGTATGGCATTTAGGATGCAAATCATGGTGGTCGTCGTCTCTCATTTATTTTTTGTTAATTGCTGTATAATTTACTATTTGAGCATGACCCAAACAAATTATATTTTATACACATACATTATAATTAAATCATTAATTTGGTTGTCGGTCAATAATAAATAACTAAACCATTAATTTAATTTAGCTTTGATGAGATTCCCTATAATGAACTTGACCGGCCAGACAAGAAAAATATTAACTACCAACTGCTAAGGATAACCGATCTTAATGCACCAAATTAAGTTAATTAATCTTCTTTCCTTCGTTGAGAAGTTAGGTTAAACTAGGTTCAAGAATTATTAATGGGGTGCCTATTTTTCTTCTCAATAATTCTCATGGGTCTTGAAAAAAAGAAGGGGCCAATCCCTTGAAGATATCAAAAGTGTGTTGACCAAGAAATCCAAGAATTAGGTATAAAGTATATATTGATATGATGAGTGAAGAAAAATGATAAGATTCTAATTTTAATAACTTAGTCAAATCACAAGACTATGAGAGGTAGGCTCCTTTCTTCGAGGAAAACTTAAATGGGTGGTCTCGGAGAATCGCCACGTGATGTCACAATACCTCTCTATACTATGCATTTCTCTAAGGCTTACTTTTAAGTATTCGAACTCCATAGAAATGTGTGTTGATGGGTGCTGGAGTACTATGCTGCAGTGTCCTAAGGCCACTGATCAAGTAATTACTCCCTCTTCAAGAGTGAAAGATCAGACATAATTGGATTGAGTTTGGTGTCACATTCTAGGCAGAGATTAAGGAAGACAATTGAGGTGGTTGGATACCAGGGCCGACTCTGATATTCGTGAGTCCTAAAGTAAACTTTTTAAAATGGACCCCTCAATCTACTTTGTATAGTTAAAAATGCTTGGGTAAAAGAAATTTCATATGAAGTCATTACAATCATATAAGAGTATAAGTACCCAAAATCAATAATCCTTACAATAAATCAATTTCCCCATAGGCTAAATTGGAAATAATTATATGGACCTATAAAACTGGGGGCCTCAAAATTGGTAAAAAAATCAGGGTTACGAGCTTTAGCTCAAACCCAGCTCTGTTGGATACTGTATTTAGTCACACAAGTTAGGGCAATTTACAAAAAGAAAGAGGTTGACGAGAATATATGTATATCCAGGCAAATAACTTTCATGAGTTTACTTAGGTAAGAGCATAATTATTCAGTGTGCGCGTGCTTGGGGCATTGCCCTTTCTTAGAGTTGGGGTGTCCATAGTTAGCCTAGTCACTGTATCCCGTAGTGATCTCAACTATAGGCTCTCTGAAAATTTTATTTACAATCGAAAACCTTTTTTAAGAGTGTTGAGCACATTATGGGTAAAAAAAATTATGATCGTTGGAGATCGGTAGACACATAATTGGTCATTCATATAAATGGTATCCAACTATATGGCTGCCAATATCCAATTAATTTGATTTTTTACATGAATGATTTACTCAATATTCCAAATAAATTATACTGTTCCGATCCCAAATACAGATTATAGAGGGCCTAGCAATTTCGTAAAAAATAGAGCAATACATCAGGAGCACTGAATTGAATAATATTCATTAACAACTCCACCTCTATTAAGTAAAACTACCTTTAAAAACGAAGTGCGAATTTTTGGACAACCTGTATATATATATCCGCTACTTATTGTCAACTAGATAGTTTCACAAATTAAAACACACTTATGAGAAGGTTTTCGGAGACTTTTAGCAACCCTCATGCCCTGTTTGTTAGAAGGATATGCATATAAGGGAAGAAGAGGGATATAATAAGAGAGGGATATAGAGATGGATATGGTTGGAGGAGTATTATTTTAGAAGGGGAGATTAAAATTTATTGTGTTTGTTTTGTTGTTATAGAAGGGGGATATAAGGGGTGGGATAATACAAAATTTCCATTTTGTCCCAAGTAAAAAATTAACAATAAAGGCAAGTGGGGGTATGGTTACACGCGGCAGCAGTAGACGTTTTCTACCTTTCCATCCAACGCCAGAACTCTCTCTCTCTCTCTCTTCTGCATTGGTGGGCCACAGGAAGGGAACTTGGAAAGTGGAGGCCGGATATAACAAAACCTGAGGAGAGGGTGCCTATATTATATCCCTCCTCAAAGGGATATGCAAATCCCAGGATATCATATCCAGGTAACAAAAAACAAAACAAACAGTGGATATGAAACACCCGGATTTCTATATCCGGCCTTTGTCTATATCCCCCTTCTATCTCCCTCAAACAAACAGGCCGTCAATGTTGATAGGCGCGCAATATCATAGATATGAGCACCTAAGTAGGGCGGATTAGCGCATTAGAGGCGCGATTTATTTCATTTTCCACTTGATGCGGTGTTGTCTTTTGTTTTTGGTGTTTTCGTTCATTTTGTAGGAAACGGGCCAAAAGGAGCATGGGAAGTAGACACAAGGCATCGGGCATGCGGGGAACCGGTGGGACCCAAGCAAGGACGACCAAAAAGCTGAAAAGTCAACTTAGAGGCACCGGTATCGATACAGGGATTCCCCTGTATCGATACCCAAGCACCATTTAGAAAACAGAACCCACGGGTATCGATACAGGACTTTTGCTGTATCGATACCGAGGGCATTAAATCTGCCGTTTTGACCTTGCCACGTGTGTTGACTTCGGGAGAGGATAAATACCTCGTTTTTGTTCCGAATTAGGGTTCGAACCTTGTTTTGTTTTTGCTTCCAAGTAGTAGCCGACTTTTCTTCTGGAGATTCTACTTTCCGGAGACTTTTGCATTGAAGTTTTGGTGTTTAGTTCACAGATTCAGATATTGCTTCGGTAACTCTCTGTTTTATTTTCATTAAATCTTCGTTCGCGGGAGTTTGTCCGCGCTTTGCTTCCGAATCTTTGTTTTAATCCATATTAAGTTATTCAAGCATGCTTTATTTCAGAATCTTGTTATTTGTTCAATTTAATATGAGTGAGTAGTTCATTAGGTATGGTCGCGGGGTGATTAACACGCCGTGGCCAGGGCTGGATTCGTTCTGCTCCTATTTTCTAAATTAACAAAGGAAAAAGCAATTTTAGGTTATTAAAGAGCTTCCGTCAGACGTATCCGGGCATTGTCGGAGCCCATGTAACGCGGGGAACGGGGGACCAAAACTTGTTCTTCGCTGTACATGGGTAAACGGCGACCACGAGGATTAGCATCTTTCAGGGTACCTTTTTCTCTCTAAAATCAAACATTTTTAGATCACCAAACGGAGCGGAACTGTCTGGGCCTGGTCACTGGTATTATGAACCCTACGACCGTATCTTCTTTGGAACAGTTTAATCAAACCAGTTTTACTCTAGTTTAGTTAATTCTCCCATCAAATTGCAAAGGGTGGCTACCTAAGAGCCGTGTTAAATTAGCAACCCGAGTTTTTAGTAAGCACTTTCCACGTTCTCTGTGGATTCGATTCCGGTCTTACCGGGTATTGTGCTACACCGGTCTCCGCCCTACGCTTGGGGCAACCCACTAAGTTAGGTATAGGATTTCGGTCAAGCAAATGTTCAACCTATTCATTCCCATTAGTTCTTGTCAAATGTACACGAATCTTGCATAATTTTGATGGCATTTAGCTGAGTTTTTCAAAAGATTTTAGTAATTCAGTTGCTAAAATCAAACAAAAAACTCAGCCTAGAAGAGCAAGAGCCACAGCTAAGCTATAATGCAATTTGAGGTAATTTAGTCATCCAAAAAAAAGAATCTCACCTACAGCAGCTTAGCTTAACCCTTTGGTAAAGTACCTCCAGCTCCAGCTACAGTACTTGGCTATATTTGCCCAAGTACTATTCACAAGTTATCCCTCTGACTCACTCTTTCTCCTCCTGTGCACTCTTCATTGGCTTTTAAGTGTGTTGTTGGAGTGTTGAAAGATGTGTGAGTTAAATGTGCATTGTTCACTAGCATTTTTTGCCAAAATTTTGCCCAAGCTGATGCTCTTGCTTGCTCTTACAATTTGTCTAGCATATATATGTATGCATATATATGTACACGACAACTTTCCAGTCAGGGATTCCTGACTAGAGGTTTTTGGGTGTTTTGAAACTTTTAAAACATGTTTTTGCATGATCCAAACCGTCCAATGTGTTTAAAACGTGTTTTTAAGGGTCCCCGCGAGAAATCGTCAAAAAAAATACCGGGAAGGGCTTGATCCGAGCAATTTTCTACAAAAATTGTACATTTACAATTTTATGAAAAACTGCTCGGATCAAGCCCTTCCCGGTATTTTTTTTTACGATTTCTCGCGGGGGTCCAGGGAGGTGGATCCAGGAGTCCGGAAATCCCGGACTAGAAGCTTAACCTATATATATATATATATATATGGGATCAACTTCTAATAAGGACCCTTATATGAGGACTAAAGTGAGGACCTTATGCTTCCCAACCAAATTTCGACAATCCGAACCGTTAGATGTGTTTTTAAGTTCCACCGCGAGGATTTGTCCAAAAAAAAAAAAACCCGTAATGGCTTCATCCGATCAGTTTTTATGACGAATCCTCGCGGTGGACCTTAAAAACACATTTTAAACACATCTAACGGTTCGGATCGTCAAAATTCAGTTCGAAAAGTGGAAAAATTGCTTGGTCCTCACTTTATTTAAAATGATGCATCCCTTATTGGAAGTTGATTATATATATATATAGGAAGCCAATCTACTAAGGACTCCCTCAAACAAAAATTTCGTGCGGACCTCACCATTTTTCGACTTTCCAGATCAAATTTTGACGATCCGAACCGCTCAATATTTTTAAAATGCATTTTCCAAGGTCCACGCGGAAAATCTTCAAAACAAAATACCCGGAAGGGCTTGATCGGATCAGTTTTTGTTAAAAACGCTATATAAGTTTTTGTTAAAAACGCTATATATAGCGTTTTTAACAAAAACTGATCCGATCAAGCCCTTCCGGGTATTTTTTTTTGAAGATTTTCCGCGTGGACCCTTAAAAATGCATTTTAAAAACATTGAGCGGTTCGGATCGTCAAAATTTGATCCAGAATGGTGAGGTCCGCACGGAATTATCCTAAGGACTCCCTCAATAGATCATTATCCTATATATATATATATATATATATAGGTTCCACTTCTCCTCCGGAATCCGGACTTCCGAACCTCCTTGATCCGAGCATTTTTTTGACGATTTGATCCGTCCAATGTGTATATAGTTTTTGCAAAAAATTGCTTGGATCAAGCCCTTCCCGGTATTTTTTTTTTTTGAAGATTTCCCGCGTGGACCTTGGAAAACACCTTCTGAACACATTGGACGGATCGGATTTTTCCAAAACAATTGGCAACACAAAAAAATACCCCAAGAGCTTCAATCCGGGGATCCGGATAAGAAGCTTGGGGTATATATATAGATGCAAGAAGTTTCCTATATAGATGCAAGAAGTACACCATCAACAATTCTCTCTCTAGACTCTCTCTCTCTAACTCTTCGACTCCCTTTCCCCAACCAGATCTGCAGCCGCCTGGGGGGGGAGGCGCCGCCTCTTCCCCTCCTCCCCCCAGGCTCCTGTCTCTCCTCTCTCTGCGGGTTTCCTCGTCGCCGGTTCTCCCTCCGGTTCACTCTTGAGTGTTTCCGGCTTTGCTTAACGGCTTGGGTGGACTCACGGACGTCGGTCTTCGCGGTGATAGACCCATGCATTCCCTGCGATTTCTGCGTTTGGAGTTGGCGGTCTGCAGCTTCTTGGTGTTGGTGGTCGAGACGTTCTCCGGTGTTGCAACTGGGTCTTGCTCCCGGAAGCCGGCGATGCTGGTTTGTAGCTGAGGCTTTTCCTTCTCCAAGTGGCTGCAGTTTTGCGGGTGTTTTCTGCAGTTTGGTGGTGTTCGGCGGCGGATGGTTTGTGGCTGTTTGTTGTTCCTTTGGGTGATGTTTGTTGGTGGCGATTGGGTGTTTTGCAGCGGCATGGATCTGGGTTTTCTGGTGGTCTTCGGTTTGCCTTGGAGGGATATTCGAGCCGTCTTCTGGAGCAGCAACAGGGGCTTGTTCCCCGGGTTCCGGTGACGGTGGTGGCAGCGGACTCTCTCTCCTCTGGTGACCGTGGTGCGGCTTGGATGTGGTGGCGGCGCTGGTGCTTGGCTGCGGTGTTGGGGTCTGTTGTTTTCTTAGGGTTTTGTTTGGGCTTTGTTGGTTTTGTATTGTTTATCTGGGTTGGCTTTTGGGCCTAGACCATTGGGTGTATTGGGCTCGTCCCTTCAGGTGTTCCCTTGGTTGGTTTCTTGCTAACCTTGGGTTTGGGTCTCGGGTGGGCATAGGATTGTGGTTATGATGCCTTCTACCCTTGTCCTTTTGTCTTTGTTTCGTTTCAAAGATCAATAAAATTTTTGCCTTTCAAAAAAAAAGAAGTTTCCTATGAGGGCTCCCTCACAAAAAAGAAAAGTGCGGGAAAACAGTTGTGAGCCGTTGGATCGCGTGAAGAGCATAGGATCCAACGGCTCACAACTGTTTTCCCGCACTTTTTTTTGTGAGGGAGCCCTCACAGGAAACTTCTTGTATATGTATATGTATATGTATATGTATATGTATATGTATATGTATATGTATATGTATATGTATATGTATATGTATATGTATATGTATATGTATATGTATATATATATATATATATATATATATATGTTCCGCTTCTTAAATGGGATCCCTGAAAGAGGCTAAAATCCGGACTTCAGATGCTGGCCGTCGGATTAAATACAATGGTTGTAGAAAGAAAACTCATTAAAAACAGCTCGCGGGTTGGGAAACGGGTCAATACCATCTCGTGGGTCATAATATGACCGGGTTTACACACGCGGGTCATTACCCTTCCCACCCCCTCACTTCGGGTGTTCGACGATAGAGAGAGAAAGAGAGAGAGAAGAGAGAGAGAGAAGAGAAAACAAACGACGAAGAAGAAGAAGATCGCACGACGCACCACCATCGACGCTCCACCTCCACCAGCAGGTATCTCACTCTGTGTGTGTGGATTTAGGGTTACGGATTTGAAATTCCAGAAATTAGGGTTTCAAATCGAGAGAGCTTTTTTTTTGTAGAACTAATGGATTTTAATTGGTTTGTTATCCGTTTGCTTAAGGGGCACTGGCGGCTCTACTAGGAAGTGAGGATGGTCACTTGACAACCCATTAAAAAAAAAATTACCTAGAATACATGTCAAAAAATTTAGGTCAGTTCTCTTTTGAACACCCAAGTGAAATATAGATGAACACCCTAGTCCTATTCTAAATATGAATGAACACCCAGTCCAAAATTAATGACCACTCACCCAAAAAATTAGCCCACAAAGTGCAAATCAATCCAATTTGAACAACCCAATAGCCCATAACAAACTAAAATACTAAATAACAAATAAGAGAAAAGGGGATAAAGTGTAATAAACTAACTAAACTAAGTAATATATCTTTACTTTACTTTACATTTTGCCGACTCAGAGGAAAAAGAGAACAGAAGGTTCTCTGTTATTGTCTTCTCTCTTTCGAGTAAATAGAGCTAGGTTTGGTTCTCAAAAAGAAAAAATGGATCTCTGATTCTCTATTCACTAGTCTGCATTCTCTGAGTGAAGATTTGGTTGTTCGGTGGCCCAAAGTGAAGATTTGCATGTTTTGAGTGAAGATTTGGATTGGTGTAATTACTTGTGACATTGGTGTTGACTCTTCCTGTCGCAACTACCACAGTTGAAAGAAGTTTTTCGACAACGAAGTACATAAAGAGCAATCTATGCAATCGAATGAGAGATCAGTGGATGAATGATTGTTTGGTTCCTTACATTGAGAGCGATGTATTTAATACCGTCGATAATGAGGCTATTATGCAACGATTTCAAAACATGAAAACTCGTCGAGGGCTCTTGTAATAGGTATTCGTACTTTGCTATTTTTGGACAACATCAACGATATGATTGTTGATTCTAGAGATAATATACCAATTTTAGTTTATATATCATCGTAGATTCTAGAGATAATATACTAGTGTAAGTATTTATGAACACCCTCATAAAAAATCCTGGAGCCGCCACTGTTAAGGGGGACGTGTAACATAAATATAAGATCAGGCATTGACTTATCTTTAACATTCAGATGGGTATTGAATGGTCAGTAGACTAATAGGGTGTTATTAAATAGGTGAGGCTGTTTCACATTCAGATGGGTAGTGAAGCTTTTGGTTCTTTTGAAATCATCAATAGTGAAGCTTTTGCAAAGTGGATCTTTCATTTCTCAAGTAGTCAATACATGTCTTTTACACGCATGTTCTTCAACCTTTGTGGGTTTGTTTGTGATATCCTAAATTTGATTGGTCTTTGATTTGGATTTTTAATAGACAATGAAAAAAAGGGACTTTTGGTGTTCATCTTCAAGAATAATTGTTGGCTTCTCATTTTCTCACCCAATTGAGTTAATTTTGCATGACCCTTGTTAGCAATTTTGAATAGGAACCGAGCATGATACAAGTGTTAGGGATTTCAATTACCGCACACCTAGGACAAATTGGGGCAATTCAGTTTATTCGGTGCAATCCTAATTGCTTTTGAGACTAGAATTGGTATGGATGATTAATCTATAAACAAAGTTTTACACACATAAGAAAGTTATCCAAAATATTGTCACATTGGCCTTTTTCTGATTAGTAAGAATGTTTTCATTAGACGGAAATCAATAGATACGTGAGACTCTTGAGAAAAAAAAAATGGCTTTTTTTCAAACTTGCAATGTAATTGGATGGTGATAAATTTAAATTAATAAGTGTTTAACCATGAGGTCGCATGTTTGAACTACAAGGAGGCCAACCATCCAAAATATTTTCATTTAAAATGTGTACACTAACAGTACGTAATATCATGACAGAATGAAAGAGATTTTGTTCAAATATGATGAAGTAGCCACTAAACTGATTAGGATACTTATAAGAGAGTCCAAATAACCACCAAACTAAATTTAACGAGGAAAGAGTAAAATTAAGTCTTTTTTAGCTGCCTACCACTATGATATATAGATTTATTAATTGCACGTCTGCTCCATGCCCAAAAACACAAACAAAAGTGTTATGAACGAGCAACTGAAATGGAAGTTGGTAGCTAGGGGCCTTTGTATTTTTGTTATTTTCTGTTACACTGATTCATTTTTGTAATAAGAAAATACTTATAAGAGAGAGGATAGCAGACCTTGCACTCATTCATTCATTTCTGTAATTCTTTCTGGATTGGAATAAGAGAACAACTTTCACTCTTTTTCCATTCAGTTTTGCCTAAAAACCGTGATTGTTTACAAAGAAAAGATCTCAATTTTTAGTAAAACCATGATTAAAAATGGAAAAAGCCGTGATGAAAAAAAAAATTCTCACTAATATAGGTGTCCAAAAATTGTCTTACCTTGCAAACCTTGCTTTCATCCAGATTTGATCCTTTGACCTCTTGCACAAGACAATTAACACATATCCACCACACCAATTATGCAGTTCATTATGTTATTGAACTATTTAATATATATAGTTTTTTTGTAGGTCTTTCACTTGCCCATACTAGTTTCTTGAGCATTGACTATGGTTTTCTAGGCTTTATGTACTCTTATAGTTTCCTAGCTTGTTTGAGAAAGTTTAATTTTTGGTTACAAAGAAATTTTTTTTTAGTTAAACACATACTCTATGAGTTTCTGACAATAATTTTTTTTTGGTTTAAAAGGGATGTCCCATCTTCGAATTCAGCAAAATTTCCTTCCATCAAAACATCTAAATCCCTCTTCTCTTTCTCAGTATAATTATGATCCTCCAACTCAATAATTTTCATCAAATTGAAACTTTTCTCCCTATAAAATTTTACTCCCAACCGTTCTCCCATATCCATCACATTTTGAGCTTTCTTTAACAAGACAGAAAAAATAAGAAAGATCTCGGTTTTTGTAAAAACGTGATAAAAAATTAGAATTAGATTTTTTTATCACGTAAAGTACATAAACCGAGATGAAATACAATTTTAATATCGGTCATCTATAAAACGTGATAAAAAATAAAAATAAAATTATCTCATCTTACTTACAATCACACTTTTTAAATGACTGAGATTAAAACTGTCTTTCATCTTGGTTTATGTACTTAACCGTGATAAAAAAAAATCTAATTCTTATTTTTTTATCACGTTTTTACAAAAACTGAGATCTTTCTTATTTTTTAGGCGTGATCTTATTACCTTTTTGTAGTAGTGTGAAGATGTAAACAACTAATTAATGGAGTTTACCATCACGGAAAATGGTAATGTACTTTTCTTCATTTGCATGTTTGCATGTCGGATCGGCTACTTTATTAAATCAGTTTATATAATACAGATTTCTTTTATTCATTAAAGGGAAAAACAGAGAGGGAAAGCTACTGGAGGAAAATCATATGCATGTCACTATAGTCTTTTTATGGTACTCTTTCTATTTTATATGGTTTTCTCTTTCTTTCTTTTTTCAAAAAATGTGTCATTTTCTAAATTAAAAAAAGCAATTGAGATCTTTTAATGAACTGTTGTAAAACAATCCATAATATTAGGTGGGAAATCTGCTTTATTTTTTATTCCAAATATGTTTTAAATGACTAATGTAATATATTTTCCATTTGCTAATTTCGACTATTAATATTTTATAAGAATAATAATTTGTCCGAAAAAATAAATTTACTTTTCTACAATTATTCCTTAAAAACATAATTTAACCCCTCTTGTTCTCCATGTTATGTAGTAACAAAATAGTTCTATTTATCAGAGCTATGAATGCTAATATTTCCAAAACAAATTTCTTTGTTATAATTATTTTGACCGCCTAAAAGTATAATTTCTAGCATATAAATAGATGGATTTTTTTTTTTTTTTTTTGTGTTCACGTATAGAGTAAGTGTGAGATGCATTATTCTGAGGATGACATTAATTGATTTCATGCATGGATGTATGCTATTGGACCAATCTCCCCATTTTTATAGCAAAATTGTGAGAGTTTCTTATTGGGATATGGTAAATGATGCAGCTGGAGAAATTAATAAGTGTTTGACCATGAGATCGCATGTTCGAACTACACGGAGGCCAACCATCCAAAATATTTTCATTTAAAATGTGTACACTAATTATATACTACAGTACGTAATAAAGATCATAAGAGAATGAAAGAGATTTTGATCAAATATGATTAAGTAGCCACTAAACTGATTAGGATACTTATAAGAGAGTCCAAATAACCACCAAATTAAACTAAATTTAACGAGGAAAGAGTAAAATTAAGTCTTTTTCAGCTGCCTACCAGTATCATCCTATGATATATTATTAATTGCACATCTACTCCATGCCCAAAAACACAAACAAAAGTGTTATGAACGAGCAACTGAAATGGAAGTTGGTAGCTAGGGGCCTTTGTATTTTTGTTATTTTCTGTTACACTGATTCATTTTTGTAATAAGAAAATACTTATAAGAGAGAGGATAGCAGACCTTGCACTCATTCATTCATTTTTGTAATTCTTTTTGGATTGGAATAAGAGAACAACTTTCACTCTTTTTCCATTCCAAATTACTTTCTTCTTCCTGTTCATTACAAAAAGCTTCATTGATAATGACTACAAACAAACTTTGGAGCGACATGCATGTGTACTTCTGCATATTATGAAGAAACCAAAATAAATGCATGTATATACTACTGCTACTACTAGTACTCCAGGTTTTGGCAGCTTCGGGTTAGTTGAGATGTAGCTTGTCCATTATTCCTTTTAGCTATGAATCATTTATTATCTATTATTAGGGTTCGAAGTCCGGATTTTCTCTCATTTACTCTCTCTCTCTCTCTCTCTCTCTCTATATATATATATATATATATACACCACACTTCCCCTCCAAACTCCCGGATTTTATTAAGTTATGGACCTCATTGATCCCGATCGAATTTCGATGATCCGAACCGTCCAATGTGTTTAAAAGCAGTTTTGTGAAAACGGCTCGGATCAAGCCCTTCCCGGTATTTTTTTTTTGATGATTTCTCGCGGAGACCCTAAAAAACACTTTTTAAACACATTGGAGGGTTCGGATCATCGAAATTCGATCGGGATCAATGAGGTCCGGAATTTAACAAGTTAAGGGAGTTTGGAGGGGAAGTGGACTGTATATATATAGGACCCCCTTCTAATAAGGGACCCTTATTTAACTTTCCATGCAGACCTAGGGGCATTTTTGACTTTCCGGACCAAATTTCGACGATCCGATCCGCTCAATGTTTTTAAAATGAGTTTTCAAGGGCCTACGCGAAGAATCTCCGAAAAAAATACCCGGAAGGGCTTGATCCGAGAAGTTTCCGATAAAAATTGTATATGTACAGTTTTTATCGGAAACTGCTCAAATCAAGCCCTTCCAGGTATTTTTTTTGGAGATTCCTCGCGTAGGCCCTTGAAAACACATTTTAAAAACATTGAGCGGATCGGATCGTCGAAATTTGGTCCGGAAAGTCGAAAAATGGTAGGTCCGCATGGTATTTTTAAATAAGGGTCCCTGGCCTTATTGGAAGTTTATTGTATATATATAATATTAGTCAGGATCCTATCAGGACTCCCTGACATAGTCTTACGTCCACACCTCCCATCTCGCGGCCATTTGGTCGGGATCCGATCCGTTAGATGTGTTTAAAATGTGTTTTTAAGGGTCTACGCGAGGATTTGTCCAAAAAAAAAAAAAATCTCGGAATGGCTTGATCCGAGCAGTTTTCGATAAAACTGCACGTAAATAGATATATTGCAGTTTTATCAAAAACTGCTCGGATCAAGCCCTTTCGGGTTTTTTTTTTTTTTGACGAATCCTCGCGTAGACCCTTAAAAACACGTTTTAAACACTTTGGACGGTTCAGATCATCACAACATGGCTGGGAAAGGGGAGGTGTGGACATAAGCTATGTCAGGGAGTCCTGATAGGATCCTGACTGTATATATATAGGATCAACTTCTTATTAGGTCTCCCGGAAATGAGAGAAAATCACATTAGTTCTTGTCAAATGTACACGAATCTTGCATAATTTTGATGGCATTTAGAGCAAGAGCAACAACTGAACTATAATGCAATTTGAGGTATTTTAGCCAACCAAAAAAGAGAATCTCACCTACAACAGCTTAGCTTAACCCTTTGGTAAAGTACCTCCAGCTACAGTACTTGGCTATATTTGCCCAAGTACTATTCAAAGGTTATCCCTCTGACTCACTCTCTCTCTCTTCATGTACACTGTTCACTGGCTATTGAGTGTATTGTTGGGGTGTTGAAAATTGTGTGAGTTAAATGTGCACTGTTCACTAGCGTTTTTGGCCAAAATTTTACCCAAGCCGATGCTCTTGCTCTTACAATTTGTCTAGCATATATATATATATATATATATACAATCCGGTTCCAATCAGGACAACCTAATAGAGCCATATATCCTAACTTTTCGTTTCAGCTGTTGGATCTCATCCAACGGCTCTGATAAAACAAAGGGAATTCGCAGGTCAAATGGTACCGGGTCGTCTAAAACGTGAGTTAATGGTAATGGGTCAAGCAAAAGGCAGATGCTCCCTTGTCTCCTCATTTTCACCTTCACACACACACACACACACACACACAAAGAAGTGATTTTCGCGAAGAACATCGATCGAAGGCCAAAGAAGAAGAAATCGACATCCCAAAGTCTCTCTCTCTCTCTCTTTCTCTCTCTCTCTCTCTGGTTTTTTGGTTCGTTCGATATAATATAAGTTACGAAAAACTTGTTTTGGTACAAATCAAAAAATCTAGGGTCCAAAGTCTTTCTCCCTCTCTTCCTCTGGTTCGATTTTGAAGAACTAGGGTTGGGGTTTTTGTCAAATTTCAGATTTTCAAGAACTAGGGCTCATATTTTGAACTAGGGTTACGGTATTTTCAAAATCTGAGGATAGAGTTTTTGTCAAAAAAAAAAAAATGAGATTCAATCTCCTATTCACGATAAATATAATGCAACAACTCTAAGTTATATGTTGTTTTGTATTTTTTTTTTTTTTTTGACATTTTGCAGAAATATGTTGTTTGCACGTCTGTTAATAGTTTTGTAGTGGACTTGTTCATCTCAACTACTTGGGTATCCAGAATCACCATATCACTTTAGGCCTCGAATTAACTATACCTGATCTGTTTTGGATTTAGTGAGCCGCAAAATTCAGTTCAAGACTCCACTGGACATTTGGAAGTCATTTCCCGTCACTGCGTTTATGTCCAATGAGAAAAAAATAAGTATCTGGAGAAACCGAATCGTGAATGAATGAAAAACTTTGTGCAATGTTGGTAATTTAATTGATTGCTGATGGTGATCTGATCAATTTAAGGGCTGTTACATGTAGCTATCTATCAGACTTTTTTTCTTTCTTGCATGTGCCTTACCGATTGATCCCGTTTTGATTTGAAATATTTTGGCAGATTATGTACAAGTGGTTATACTTTCCCTTTAGGTTTGGAGTACATTACTGAAAATCCACTAAATATGGTGAAGATTCCATATGGACAGCGTACTTGCAATGAATCACGCACTCTAATTAATTAGAGTTTTGCACGATAACTCTTTCTGTAAAGATAATTCTCTACCCTACTAATTGTTGTCTTTCTCTTCCAGGACACATCAAGGCAGGGATGGAGCCGGAAAGGGGCCAATAGGGGCGGTCGCTCCTGCGAGGGGGGAAAAAACGTCTAGTATTATATAGGAGTAGAAAAAACAAAATCTCCAATGAATTATATAGATTCGTCCATATCTCGAATACATGTTCACCCATGTGTGGTGAAGTTTCTGGTTCCGTCCCTACTAATCAAGGACACCTCTCACTTTCTGTAAAGATAATTCTCTACTCTACTAATTGTTGTCTCTCTCTTAACCTCTCACTTTCTCTCGATCGATCCCTTTCTGTGGAATACTCAAAGTAGTTAATTTCTACTTTAAATAAATTTCCACCTCTCTTTGAATCATTTTTTCTCCCACTGCTAGCAATTATGTCAATGCGTTTACTTTGTCCAAGTACATGAATCATTAATTCACCGACATTGTCAGGTAGAAATTATCTTCTTGAACGACTGGCATTCTAGGCTGAAATGATCATTCTTGGACTACCAATACCGGGACACCGGGAGATTGTTGTGCAGCTTATGTACAGTAGGTGTTGTGAAGAAATCACAGCTCTCCATAAGTGTTTTCAACGGTTTGTATTGAAAACAAACTATTTGTGCAAATTTGTTTAAAATTTGGGTCATCCATCTAGGCAACGGACGGCCTGGATTCCGCACAGCCTCCCGGTGTCCCCACTACCGGCCCTAGTCGAAGGCGAATAATCATCTTTTGCTTAGACGCTAATTTTTTAAAAGTGAGGGGCCCAAAAAAATGTGTAGCATTCATTAAATAAAGATTCAAAATGAGCATCATAAAAAAAGTAAAAATTAATTATACGGGCATAATTAGTACTTTTGCCATTAAAAATGTACGTAAGAAGATGAATCTTTATGTGATTTTTTTGAACTTGGGTAATGATATGCATAATTCTACAATTTTAATCTTGTCAAATACTATTTTTTCTTTCTAACATTAACTTATATTTTTACCAATTTGCTTGTAAAATACATAAAAGCCCATCTCTAAAATTTGATTTGGGCACCTAAAATGTCAAGGTCGGCCTTTGGATCGACTGTAGAGCAGAACTGGGGAGGTGTTGCACAGCCCCGTTTGGTGCCGTGCCGACATCGTTTTGACAATCGGAGATGTCCACCGCATAGAGCTCGTCGAGTACTACAAGTACGAAAAATTAACTCGATCGGATATCATTAAGTGCCTCATCGGAACACAATTAACTTGAAAAAAATCGGCACACATAAAGCTTGAAACGCTGGATGAAAACCATTGAACCCATTTTTTTCATGTTATATGTGTTCCGATGAGGCACTTTACGATATCCGAGTTGATTTTTGATACACTTAGAGAACTCGATGAGCTCTACGCAGTGGACGTCTCCGATCATCAAAACGATGCCTACACGGCAACACCTCCCCTGGTTCCCTATAGAGCTTTCAGTTGTCAAACAACGACAATACAATTTCTGTCGGATGATTATTCTTCACTGTAGGTATTTAGTGGTAATCTTTTTTCCTTTTTTTTGGTATCTGACGGTATAAATTTTCATCGTGTTAACTTCTGATTTTTCTCCAACCATTGGGACAAATATAAACTAATTTAACGAACAAAAGTATGATCCAAGTTAGTCTTCAATCCAATTGATACGCCAAAAAATCTTGACTATTAGCTCAAAGAACTAAAAGGCCGAAAGTCACCTGAATTAGCTCAAAGAACTAATTACCAAAAAGAAACAAAAAAATTTACTTAGTTCCTAAAAAGTAAAAAAAAAAAAAAAAATCCCTTATAAAAAAATCTCAAATGAAACTTAAGTCAAATAATCGGCATTTTTAGTCTTTTAGACATCCCAAATGAAACTTAACACAAGTGCCAAGCAACCTTCTTTTTTTTCTTTTGGATCGCCACATGCCAAGCAAATTGATACGCGATCTATACTTTTTTTTTCTTTTTTTGGTAAAACTAATATGTGAGCCATACTACTCGAGTTATCCTTCAAAAAAGCAAGTGAAGGACACCAACTTGTTGTTAAAAAAAAAAAAAAAAGGACGCCCAATTTTGTGGAAGAAGCAAGTTGGACATGTATTATAGATTGCAATTAGTGGTACGTAAAAGTGCTTTTAATTGAAGTGGCACTCTTGGCTGGCAAAGAGTTGCAAGCCACAAAAAATAAAGCCACTTAATTCTAGCTCCGCAAATGGGGATTAGTCAGTCATGTCCACTTGCCTATATTGATATACTAACGCGTTGTCTCTGTTTGATTCCCGCGACGTATCATTCGGAATCGGGTGTTGCAGTAGTGAATTTTGTTATAACTATTTGGGCGTATCGGCCGATATGTCACAGTACGTATCCGTATCGGAGCCTCCAAATCCCGAGACGAACCGGCCGATACGGTACGGTACGTAAGGAGCCTCCAAATCCCGAGACAAACCAGCCGATGCGTTCCGTATCGGCCGATATTCAAAACTATGATGTGAACTGATTGAGTTCCATTTTGTTCACTCATTTAATAAGATTTTTTTTTTTTTGTATTGTGGATTTCTAAATTTAAAAAAAAAAAATGAAAGTAACAAGGTACGAATAAATTGAAACAAAAAATTTGTATGTCTTTCGTGTCCCATCATCTCGGGGAAAAAATAACGAAAAGACAAACATATATCATGTCAACCTCCTTGTTTTTTACTTGGAGGCTTATCTACTGTGAGTATAAAAGTTAGGAAAATGCAGTAATAATTTGTCGGTACAAAAGTTAGGAAAATGTAGTAATAATTTGTCGGTGTATTGGATCCACTAAATCAAAATGGACCCTGCTGGGTACAGAGGGCTTGGTAATTTTTTGTTTGAAACGGTGGGACTTTGGTTCAAGCACTTCTAACCGTCCGATCGAGCTGATTTTTGGTGGGGCCCCTCGGAAAAATGTTCTAAGAACAATGAACGGTTCGGATCACTCGTGTGGGACCCAAAAATGGGTCCCCGAGAGGGCTCGGTACATTTTCTGTACCAAGCCCTCTGTACCCGTAGGATTATCGAAATCAAAATTCTAACTCTGCCGCAGCTGGTGATCGCTTGCAAGAATCTCATTAAGGGGGTCTTTGGCAGCCTATTTTTAACATTTTCATTTTTACCTTTTTAAGTTTTGAGTGTTTGAAGGAATTCACTCAGAACACATTTCTCTAAAAAAAGGATTACGGTTTTTAGACTTAGAGAGGAGAACGTAAAAGTAGAGTGAGAAACTTTTTGATTTATCATTTTCACTTATCTCATTCTGGTAAAAATAAAACACTTACAGAATATATTTTCTACATATCTGTCAAACACTTTTTGTGTTTTAAAATGCATTTGATCTGCACATATCTGTCAAAACACTTTACAAATTCAATAATGCATCCTGATTATAATCTAAAAAGAAGAAAAACAGAAGGCAAAATGCAAAAAATGAAAAAACAGAGGCTCCCGAACACCCCTTAAATTATCCTCCTTTGTGATACGTTAAAGAACAATCTGGGAGTGCATGATTTGCCCATGGATGGTGGGAAGGCTGGCGCCACATTTAATTGTTGGCTGAATGTATTCCATTAAATATTGTGGGTTTTATATTGCATCTATGTAATTGATTTTTGTAGTCTCATAGTTTTAGCCTGTGCACTTGTGAAAATGAACATTTAAAATGAGTGAGAACACTATAAAAAGAAAATAGAGTCTGGGAATTACATTCCATACATCCTTAAATGCTCACCTAATTGGTACAACCGCTCCAATACTAAACACTTGCAGTCTCACCATTAATTGTAATAAACCTCTTTTTCAGGAATTGAGAAGTTTAAATTAACATAACTAGTAAATGAATTATAGATTTAAGACTGCATGCAATGTTCTATGTAACTTTTAAGTTCTTTACGTTATCTACCCTAACAATATTCATATAGAGACCCGTCACTACAGGTGATATGTACAATAAAAAATTATACTGTTGTATTTCTCTCTCTCTCTCTCTCTCTCTCTCTCTCTCTCTCTCTCACATTACGTGCATCTTGACCTTATTGTCCTCCTTCCAAATCAGACAATGGCGGACGCGTGATTTGCAAACGATAGAGGCCCAAACCACATGCATTTCTACATTGATAACAAAAGTATGTTCCATAAGAAGATGTCATTACTTTATTTGTCAGAGGACATGTAATTTTATAGACGCAACCAAAAAAATGATTGATAACTTCATATTTTATGAATTTTCTTCCACACTAATATAGGAGTTTTGAGAAGAAAAAAAATTCACCCAAGGGAATTGCATGAACCAATCCCGTAAAAAATTTCCAACTCACCCTAAAAAACAAGTACAGTGTGTGAGAATATTTGGAGCGAGGTGGGAAACCCCAGCAGCCCTTTGTCCGCCCCTGACTGGAGCATTGATTTTGCAAGTATTACCCCATATGATAAATGGGGTAGATCAAAATATGAAAATGAATTGCCAGAGTTTGATGGCCGTTCTTTGCAAGCATTTCTGTTACGTCAAGAACTCAATTAAAGCCACTGGAAAAGCCTTACATATGACTTTCTTGGACCCTATACACTGCATCGTAAATATACCTCCAACCTTTATGGGGGAGCAGTCCTGAATATATATAAGCACGTTTGCATTCTATTTTTGTGCGAAAAGGATTGTCACCTTATTTCCTTTTATTCAAACAAAAAGATATTCATATTAATGGGAATAAATTAAAATTGGACAGAGATCTGGAAGAAGGGGGGTGCTGTGCATCCCCATGCACAGCACCGTGATGTGCAGCCCCACAACGCAGCCGCGCTGGCATCTTTCCGACGATCAGAGACGTTCACCGCGTAGGGCTCGTCGAGTATTACAAGTGAAGCAAGAATCAACTCAATCGGATATCGTTAAGTGCCTCATCGGAACACAAATAACTTGAAAAATAATGGGTTTAGTGGTTTTGATCCAGTGTTTGTGTCCATTTGCGTTCAATTTCTTCTTAAGGTATTTGTGTTCCGATGACGCACTTAACGATATCCGATCAAGTTGATTTTTAGCACATTTGTAGGACTCAACAAGCTCTACGCAGTGAACGTCTCTGATCGTCGGAACGATGCCAGCACGGCGGGTAGTTGCAACCCCCGTGGCAGCGGTCGTAGGGGGCTCCATTTCATTGCATATCAAGCAGTAGCATTAATCCCATCTAACCCAAGGTTTTTGTAAAACTTGTTAATTATAACTACACGAACCCTGAACGTAATTCGAAGGAGTCAAAACCTAAACGTATTTAATTAATGAGAGATAAAAAAAATAAAAATAAAAATAAACACCTATTTTATTGCTAGTAGTTACTAAGAAATGGTTTATTCCAATAACGGAGAGTATATTTGACCTAAGGACCCGAAACTAAAGAAGCAAGCACGAGAGTCAAAAATTTGGTAAGTTGCGAAAGTGAGCAGATGGTTTCGAATTGAGGGGTGACAAAATAAGTCCACATTGAATCAAATATGTTTGGCAACAAATCACTTTCAATGTTTTCAGTTGAATTGTAAATTTTTATGCCTTCACGCCAAATGATTTCAAAAATATGGATAAAGGTAGAGTGGTGCTGCTTTGCCAAATCTAATCATAATAGTACTAACAAGTTTAAAGTCCGATGGCCGCCTGTCTAAAAATATCTGCTGACTTATTTGGCCGTGAACAAATTTCTAGGGAAGATAAATGCAAGAAGTAGAAGCAATAAATATGCCTAGTGGCCAAATTTATGGGGAATAATGCAGGAATATGAAGTAGTATAAAGATACTATGGGCCTCTGTTTTAGTTGGATAGGCTTTTGTTTTGGGCTTCGGCTCATTTTATGGCCCTCTGTTTAGTTTGTTTGGGCTTTAATTATTCAGCAGTATATAATTTAGGGGTGCACATGGTCGGGATCAGACCGGTTCTTTAGAAATTTAGTAACCGGACCATTCCAACCGGTTCCAGAAAATTAAGAATCAAAATCTAATTCATATACGTGTAGAACCTGTCCAGATCCAAACTGCAAGACCGGACCAGTTTTGGTTCAGTTCCAATTCTACCCGATTAGCGTTGCAACACTTTTCAAAACACATGAACTCAGAAGATTATTTAAAATTTGGGGCACCAAACAACTCATAAAATAACTATAGGGTTTTATAAGATTTGACACCAAATATGGTCAACATGATACATAGAGTACTTGACAATCTACCATCAATAAAACAACTCCTAAAATTGATGAAAACAACCATAAAGTAGCTTAACAAAGAATGGAATGGTCTAAAAACGATAAAGTAAATTCAGTAGCATCATACTAGGGAATTAAAATTTAAAATTGGGAATTAGTAGGGTCAAATAGTTATAGTAATATATTAAAAACTTCCTAACAAAATAGATTTCTACTCTAAATAGATATAAAAGAATACCTTACTAGGGAAAAAATATTAACTTACCAAATCAAGATACATAATTATGTACACATATAAACATGTATATATTTGGTATTATACAGTCCGATTCAGTTTTAACCATGGTTCTTAAATTGAGAACCAGTAATCGAACCATAATTACCGGTTCTTATTTTTTCTGAACAATATATGTCCAGACCAATGAACCGCATAACCTAATCAAATATAACAGTTCAGTCCAAATTGAATCTGTGTAGCGATTATATCAGTTTTCTCGTGCACCCCTAGTATACATATGTGAACCCGGTGATGAAACTTTCAGGAATCTGTAATTACCAAATAAACAAGATTTAAACATTTTCTTTTGAGGGGCGATGATACATCAAATATTGTTATGACAAATACGAATATAGAAGAACAAACAATAAAGTAAATCACATAAGCAGATGAGGATTTATGTGGTTCCGCTCAAACACTAAGTAAGAACGTACCCCATGGGAGAGAGATGACGAGGATTCACTATAACAAAAAAAGATTTTAAAGAGCCAACAATAATTTGTAAATCTTGAAAGATGTCACAATATGAGAAGAATAGCTAGTCCAAAGAACAAAACCCAAGAATCTCCTAAGTATCCCGTTTATAGAGGAGTACAAAAGTAGGGTTTACTACGCACTGTACAAAATCCTTTTGTGTTTTAACGTCCGGATGGACTTAACTTCCATCTGAACGAAAAAAGCCGCGAACCCTTATTCCATTTTCTGTGATTCCATTCGGACAGTTGTCAAATTGGTCCAGACCAAAAGTACAGAACCTGAATTCAAGAAAACAAGACCTAAACAAAACCAAAGCAAAACAAACATGCAAGCACGGAAACTGAGAATGGGAAGCCGATTGAATCAAATGGGGAAGGTAGATTGGAGAGGAGGACCTGATTAATCGAAGGAGTGAATAGAAAAGCCTGATTGGAAGAGGAAAGGTAGATTGTAAAGGGGGACCGATCGGGTTTTCTTGTTTAGTGAAGTTGATCAGTCGAAGAGGCAAAGAAACAGAGGGGGGAGTTGATTTCCTGAGAAAAGAAAGGAACGCTGGGACAAGGAGGGGGTATAAACGGGGGGCCAAGTGACTGTAAAGGGGGAGAAGTGCTTGCATGCTTGGACGACAGAGTTCACAGATGTCACTAGGGCAACGAACACTAGAGTTTGACTATCGGTCGTTGGGACAACAAAGCGATGGAGATGAATACGAAACAAGGCCGCTCAGACGGACAAAACATTAGAGATGATCCTTTGCCAGCCACAATAACTAGAGATGGAGACCAAAAAGTCATTGCTGAGTCTCCGGTGCCCCTTCTAGATGCTTATTCAATCCATAGAAATGAAAGAAAAGAACGAAAAACAAGGAAGGAAAGGTGGAGGGGAGGCTGGATTTGAAGATGCCAGTGCGAGGCACATGCCCCCCCCCCCCCCCCCCCCCCCCTACCTACCTACCTAACCTGTGACGGCTAAGGTTAGGGTTGTTGGGGAGGAAAAGATTTGTAAGAGAGAGAGAGAGGTGAGGTGAAGAGGCGAGAGCTGTGACGAGGGCTATAACATCTCTTTATTTAGCCGACCAAAAAAATTTCTTTTGACGAAGGTGTCGAGGATTTTTACCTTATTTGTTTTTAACGATGAAGAAGGTTTGATTAATCATAAAAGATCAAAAGATAAAATCAACACAATATAAGAAGCAATTCATTGAGAAAGCCTCAAAGAGTACAAAAATTATACACATCAATATTTGTTGGAGATGCATTGAATTCAGGTTTTGTACTTTTGGTTCGGACCAATTTGACAACTGTCCGAACGAAATCACAAAAAATGGAATAAGGGCTTGCGGCTTTTTCCGTTCAAATGAAAGTTAAGTGCATCTGGACGTTCAAACACAAAAGGATTTCGTACAGTGCGTAGTAAACCCTACTTTTGTACTCCTCTATAAACGGGATACTTAGGAGATTCTTGGGTTTTATTCTTTGGGCTAGCTATTCTTCTCATATTGTGGCATCTTTCAAGATTTACAAATTATTGTTGGCTCATTGAAATCTTTTTTGTTATAGTGAATCCTCGTCATCCCTCACCCGTGGGGTACGTTCTTACTTAGTGTTTGGGCGGAACCACATAAATCCTCGTCTGCTTATGTGATTTACTTTATTGTTTGTTCTTCTATATTCGTATTTGTCATAACAATATTTGATGTACCAGCACCCCTCGAAAGAAAATGTTAAAATCTTGTTTGTTTGGTAATTACAGATTCTTGAAAGTTTCAGGTTCTGTACTTTTGTTCGGGCAAGCCTCAGCCGAATGGATTCACAGAAAATGCATCATCCCTTAGTACTGCCCTTGTTCCTTAGGCCTGTGGTGGCCTTCGCTCGTCACTGGCGTTCTCTATCTGATGGTGATCGCGCAGACTTATACTTTCCTTATTATTAATGCAGCTTTCCTTCTTTTTTTTTCGCCAATCGGTAAGAAGAATTTATTGATCAAAACGAAACCGGAACATCTAAGGCAGCTTCTCTACAAGCCCAACTTAGGAAATTCCGATGCCAGGTTGCAGGGATAGCCAAAAAAAGGGCATACTTAGCTATAACATTAGCCACCCTATTACAAATGTGCGGAACAAAATTAAAAAAACAAGAATTTAAACAACTTTCTAAGTTAATAGAATCTTTGATTACCACTTCTAAATAGGGTTGTCAATGGTCTGGTTTGGTGCGGATTGGTATGAATCTGAGGACCGAACCAAAAGTCTACGGTTCAATGAAAGGCAATCCATGTCCAAACCAAAATTCTACGGTTAGGTTCCGAAACAATAAAAAAAACTTACGGTTTGGTTCATGGTTTATCCACGGATTATTACATTCCACAACATGAAAAAACAGATTCTACATTCCATTCGCATACAGAAGAAAAATGTTATTGCGGAGGAAGAGACTGGTCATATGAGATTCAATAGCAAAAGGGAATAAGAAAAATGTTATTGCACACAGATAAAGCTTAAATGGGCACAGTACCCATTCGCATACAGAAGATTAGGCACTCATTTCATTCACCATCACATCAGTATCATAAACCATTTCATTCACAGAGAAAAGGCTTCCAATTAACATAAATAAACAGAAAATATATCATCAATAAAGCAAGTACGACACAATATAAAGGAAACTACACCACAGAGTCACAGACCAGAAGTCTAAATATAATAGCTCCAGATAACATCACAATCAGTCCCGGGTCCGAGAGTACTAATAATACCTAAAAGACACAAACATGAACACCAGAAAATAGGAATACAATTTGCACCCTTACTTTTTATTTATACCACATTCACCCATTTAGGGTAAATAATTAAGAATAAAATGTTAAATTATAATTCTTATCCCAATATTTTAGACTTATTTATTTATTTATTTTATAAAATTCTCACAGTCCGGTTCGGTTTATCCACGGTTCTTTTATGACAATCCATGGACCAAATTGCGAAGCACGGTTTTCTAATTTTTCAATCCGTGTCTGGATCATTAATCCACAGACCTAATCCAAAACCTACGGTCCGGTTTGGTTCGGTTCAAATTCGCGGTTCGCGGGTTTTTTTTTACAGCCCTACTTCTAAACTAGCCTTGACATTTGAAGTCCCTTGTAACATCTTAATCACAGTTTATGCATCTCCTTCCACAAAGTAGTCTTTTCCCATGTTATTGGCTGCTAAGAATAAAGAAAATTTGACTCCTAGAGCCTCAACAGATTCTGCATATGAACTTTGGAGAATTGGGATGGCTTGCATTTCCAAAATATTACCTAGATAATCCCGAATCACCAACCCCACTCCCCCTTTACCAGATCTTGCATCAAGGCCCCATCAACATTGACTTTGAGCGCTCCTTCGGCAGGTGGTACCCAATTTATGCTAATCTCCTCAGTTCGTGTTTCTGACTTAGCGCCAATCTTGCTTAACTCCAACACATAGGTATTAAAATCATCCATAGCCTTCGCATGAATTCGTGTTTCCTCCACTCTGCCACTCTTGATGATCCATTTATTTTGAGCCAACCAAATGTGCCAACAATATGTAGCAAACAAACCCAACGCTGTCCATTTTTCTTCCCCTTGAACGTTTAAACCAACTCCCTTCCACACATCCCCCAATTGGGCCGTCCCTATAACCTCAAGCCAAAAGCTAAAGGGTGATAACAACTGAACTCTATATTCTCGATCACAGTTGAAAAGCATATGGGAAATCGATTCTTGCTCCATACCACAAACTGGACACATTATATCTACCTGAATCTGTCTTTGGGCTAAAGTTGTATTAACTAGCACAATATTTTGAAGACAACGCCATATAAAAAACTTAATTTTTCGTTTCACCTTAATATGCCAAATCCTTGTCCATTTACCATCATCTTCACAACTACCGCTAGTCTGCCTTCACTCTTACAAAAAAGAAAAAGAAAAAAAAGAGAGAGAGAGAGAGGTTAAAAAAAAACAGAGAGTACAACAAGAGCTGTATGTTAAAAAAAGGTGTATTATATGTGCACATGCTGCGTGAAAAGTGAAGAAATTGGCAAAAGTGGACTGGGACTTTTTTTTGGGCCGGGCTTACTTTGTCCTTGTGTGCCCGGATAAAAGACGAATCCAGATTGTTTCTAATGGGCCCTTTGTCTTTCTAGACATTGGTTGGTCAAGAAAACTCTACACAACAAATGGGGCAGGGGGCAGCTAAAGGCCCACTTGTCCTACAACCAAGTCATGAGTTGCATACAATGCGGCTTTGATCCCTTGTATATATATATATATAAGCTTTGATCCTTGTAAAGTTTACATTTTTCTTCACATTCACATATACACATGTAGTAGATATGAGCGTCTCCAATGGTTAGCATGCTATTTAGATAGTTATATTATAGTAATGTTGCTCCAATGGTTCTCTAGCTGTTTTTACTATCACTTCCCTTAATTTTAAACAAACTCATTCAACAACTCTCATTATCCAAACTTCAAATTATTGAACACTTGTGGTCTCGACCAAATAGTTGGGTTGAGTCATCTTTTCCTAGCCAAATTGATTGGGCAAAAAACGAGCCATGTGACATAGGAGAAGTTTTTATTTTTCATTTTGGTCACATGTGGTCTTCTTCTTTAGTTTTAGTTTTAGTTTTCCTTTCATTGGTTTGGTTATTCTCTATCTTGATGTTTTGATTTGGGAGAATAACAGAGTATGTGGAGCTTTTTGGAAATTCATTTGTGTTTGAAAATATAAAACATTAAAAAAATCATTGATATTTATTAATTTGCTGAAAAAAAGTCCAAACTTTTTTTTCTGATAGAAGTACTTTCTTCTCCTTTTTTTTTTTTTTTGAGTTCTCATTTTACTTGATGGACAAACATTGTTGAGAGGAGTATGGATCACACACTTATGGTGTATGAAACTCAAAAGAGAATTTGAACAAAACACTCACAATTTTATTGATCTTCACTCAATATGAAAACTACAAAGGAGGAGGAATATTTCCCTCTCACACTCTGATTCTCTTACTCCACACTTGATATCAAACTACTACGGATTACACGCCTATTTATAGGCAGAACAATAAGAAAAAACAAAGATGAGATGATCTCTCATTTATTTTGCAAATCTCAAAACATATCAAGAAAGTGCAAAAAGTCTTCTTTGGCTGTGAGCCTGATACTAAATAGCTCTCCACGTTTTTGCTATGGGCTGGTGAGCCACTTGCTCAAGGTTACTTTTCTTCAAACATTTGGCAAGAAGGTCTTGAGAGAGGAGAGGTTCAATTGAGGAAGATGACCAAAATCAATGTGCTTGGAGACAAAAAAAAAAAAAAGGTGAGATGGCAAATTTACGTACAGGTAAAACTTGTGCCCAATAGAACACCAAGAATGTCTATAGCTATATATAGCACTTGATATAACCCAAGCTAAATATGCTGAATTAAGTCCCAAGAGTTGGGTTTCAAGCTTTCGATTATGGTTGACCCCTAGTTAACTGTAATCTTTCTTTTTTGTTGTTGTAGTTTTTGCTTCTTCTTTTTTTTTTTTTTTTCATTAAAAATTTCAAGAAGCTGAAGAGTAGGATTAGATTTTGCAACAGGAGAGTCTGTGTACTCTCTGAAGAGCTCTCCAATGCTTTTCTTTTTCCTATTTTCCTATTTCCGGTTCCATTTTTTTTTTTTATCCTTATGATAAATGAAATTTTGTGCCGATTAAAAAATTTTCAAACCATCCTTACTCAATGAGTCGTTCCTGAATTATATTAGCAAGTTTGGTTTGTACCAAAGTTTCCTAGCTGCCTAACACACCAGTACCCAGAAAGAAACATTTGTTACTTTGTTAGCTAGTTTGTACAATTAAGACCAATACTGATATTGTCTGCGGAAGCCACTTTCGTCAAACTTTAGCAATATGCTATGTCCATGTTTTGGTACCCGTTTTTGAGGAAGAGAGAAAATAATGGGCATTACGATTGTGTTATCACCATTACATAAATAAAAAAACGCTGGTTACAGGCGAAGACCAGGACGTAAATAATCTGTTACTAATTATCTTCTAGCCTATGAACAGAGCACAACATTACAGATCTGCTACACAATAACTATTCTATCGCTAGAAGATAAAGAGGCGCGGAGAACAAACGAAGGTCAATAACAGGCCTAAGGAACAGAACATAGTGTGAACAAGTGTGTGCGGAAGACTTAACTAACACCTAAAACACACTGCAAAACACAAAATCATGTTATCCCCCATTGGCTAGAATAAGATCAAAGGACCAGAGCATGGTGCCACAATGTGTGCCCGTTGTATAGATCATTTGTTGAAAAATTTAGATTGAAAACCCTAAGGGGAGTTAGGGGAAGGAAGAGAGGCGGCTAGAGTTCTTTTTAAAAAGAGATGCTCTGGGTTAGTAGGTTGGGTTAGAGAGAGAGTCAATTCGCCACTATTTTCAATGGTTACCGAAGTGCTTACTTTCACTCCAAAAAACATTGCACCAAACCAACTGGAGTTAGCTCAGTTGGTCAAGACTCTTACATCTCACTAGGAGGTCAGGAGTTCAAATCTCCCCACTTGTGTATTGTATTATTCCCTTGTATTTGTTGATTTATTTCTTTCCTTTATGGGGCTTTCAGTTGTATAGGGATTGAAAATTTATTTCCAGTTTGATATAATTAATATTTGTATTCTCTTATCGTTTGGGGAAAAAAAAACTCTACAATAATTGTGTGGGCTTTTGCATTGTGCATCATTTTATACTAGTAAGAAGGAAAGAAGCAAAATAGTAGAAATCGTTTTATTATATCCTAGGTAGATAAACTAAGCTCCATTTCCACTTCAAAAATTGCTAATGTTTCAATTTCCATGACTATACCACCCAGTCAATTCTTTTCCACTTAATTCTTCTTTCATGGCTACATATCTTTCCAGCTAAGGAATGGTAAACTTTTATCATGTTCCATTAATACCAATTTCATTTCATCTTTTACATGAAAAAAGTCATCTTTTTCTCAACAATGTCTTTATCATGTGATGGCATAGCCTTTCGTTAGCTAGAAAGAGATTTGATAAATACTGAGAACTCTCAGATAAAGTATTAGAACGGAAAAATGCATGAGATAATGAACTATTGGGTCTAATGCATCTCTAGCGATTAATCAACCAGTCGAAATACATTTCGTGTGTAGTATTAAAAACAAGCTATCAAAAGCTAGAAATTTGAGAGTCGAAATACATTTCTTGTGTAGTATTAAAAACAAGCTATCAAAAGCTAGAAATTTGAGAGTTGAAATACATTTCTTGTGTAGTATTAAAAACAAGCTGTCAAAAGCTAGAAATTTGAGAGTTACTAAAAGAGTACTACAGTTGTAATCAGAAAGAGATGGCTCCAAAGTCCAAACAATAGGTGTGACTTGTTTGGATACACACCTCATGTTCTCCATGATATTAAAAGGACAGCTTACCTGCTAATTAATCAGGCCATGGCCGGCTTGGGCCTACCCATTATTGAATCGTTCACACAACCAAACAGGTCCCAAGAAAAGAGAGAATTAATTGGTGGAGGGTAGGTTGTCATCATATTCTCTATGGATTGTTTTAGACATGTACCATGTCTTCTTTTCTTTTTCTTTTTTGGTAAATTTCATTGACACCCTTTGAGATTCTGATTATTGTACAAATTCTTATTGTGTACAAAGTCGCCCATAAGATATGAGAAACTACTCTCCCTTAATTCCCTGAGATTTGCGTTGACATTTCAATTACCCCCATCCGTTAGTTGACCGTTAAGTTAACAAGCAAATTTCATCCTTAAAACTTACATAATACTCCCTCCGTCCTTTTTTTAATTGTGTAGTTTCGTAATTCCAATTTATTTTTAAAAAAATCATCACTGCACCTTTCACATAAACTTTTGCACAACTTTTACCTCTACTTTCCAAAATTATCATTCACAATTACCTATTAACTCTTTATCCATTAACTTTTTAAAAGAACAAAATAATAATTGTACAAACTTTGATTCCTTAACTTTTTCATAATAGAATAAAATAATAATTGTACAAACTTTTCAAAAGCACAAAATAAAAAGCTACAACCCAAAATGAAATACTTGACTATTAAAAAGGGATGGAGGAGTAGCAAATATACCCATAATAACCTTTTGTTGTTATTGAAAAAAAAATTCAAAAAGCTAATATTTTTACGTCTCTGTTCTTCTTTTTCGTGCTTCTCAACATCAATTTTATAGTAGTCATTAGTTAATAATCTAGTATTCATTACATTATCTTTTTAACTTATCATTGTTTAGCACAATATATAAATTCGAATAAATTAATATTTTTTGTTGTCAATATTGTTCATTCAAAGGTATTTTGAGGTGTGTTTATTATGGGCTAATTTTGCTCCTTCATAAATTTTAGGGATGAATTTTTCAGTGAAAACTTAACATGCAACAAACCGATGGGGGTAATTGAAATGCAAACCGGTATGGTTAATTAAAATTCTAATGTAAACCTCGGAGAGGAGAGGGCATGGTCATTTCGCATACCTAGAGATAGAATCTGTACATAATGCAAATCTCAGGGGTGTCAGTGAAATTTACCCCTTTTATCATCATCTGTGGGTTAACCTTTTTACAAACCAATTTATAAATGGTTTCAGTAATCTAAGACCCAAGAAATTTATGAGAAATATAAAAATAAAAAAAGTTCAGTTTACCAAGGGTTTTTTTTTTTTTTTTTACTCTACATGCAATAAATCATCTCAAACCAAAATCCATTCTTACCTATGGAAGTGCAACAAAAAATCTGTGAAGACGTACCTTGTATATTTCAAATGTTTCTGTTGAGCCTGGAATGCCCCCATGAATTTGGTTACACAATGACACTTTCTGCGACCACTCTAAAAACAGATTTGCGGCCGCAATGTCAAATGCCATAAAAGACTTAATTGAAGCATTTCCTAACACCAATTGATTTTAGGAGAGTTGGTGCAAATGCGGTCCGACAAGTGGTATCAGAGCCAAGAGGTCATGGGTTCGAGTTAATTACCGGAGCGTCATCGTGAGAGAGGGATTGTTGGGCCCGGAGTGTCTCCATGGATTTGGTTACACAATGTCACTCCCTACGACTGCTCTAAAAACAAACTTGCGAGTGTGATGTCAAATGCCATAAAAGACTTATTTGAAGCTCTTCCTAAATTCTCATTTACAACCGTATAAACGTTTTGAAACGGGAAGAGTATAAAGTATCATAATCGATTTAGAATTGTCTGAATAAAATGCTACCAAACATTAACTCGCAAGTTGTTTTACTGGTCAACTTTTGCGCGCGGCTCCTTTTTTCTTCGGCTGCCAAAACATGAACTAGTTTCCAAGAGCATCTCTGCAGTAGAAATTCAAACCAGTGAAATTCCTATTTAATGATGTGCTAGAAGTCTAGTTATAAAATGGCATTGCTGGTAAATGCACTTCAAAAATAATCTTTAAAGATGATTTGAAATTTTTTTTGTGTGTAATTGAATTTAAAAAAAAAATAGATGGCAATTATAAATTAAAAAATAAAAAAAACGTAAAAATCATTTCCCTTCTTACTTTCCCTTTGCCTTTTATTTTTTTCGGGAGAGAGAGAGAGATAGAGCTTTTGAGTCGAGAAAATATCATAAAAACAGAACTGCTTTTGAATAGAAGGAAAATCATAAAAACGTAGTAACTGCTTGTGAACAGTAACTAGATATATATGCATTACAAACTATTGTAGGAAAGAATATATATTTATAGTATTTAACTATATTTGATCGTGACAGAGCTTATCTAGTCACCAACCCTTTTTTTTTTTTTTTTGAACCATAAACATAAAGCAATTACTAGAGATTAAGATTCAAAGTCCACAACTTCTTCCAAAGGGAGGAAGGAAATTTCCCACCCCACCTGGGCACAACTTCATGCCCCACAAAGGGGTTATCAATCCCAAATATCCACTCATCTCTAAAAATTCTAATCTCTTGACCATTACCCACTTCCCATTTTTAGACCTTTAATTAGTAAATCTCTACCCCATAAAATGCTTCTCCACCGCCATGAATATCCCAACACTGGCTTAACGGTTAAAAAATCCTTCCTAGAGCAATACTTACCATAAAGACCATTTTCCATGTTTTTTGAGGAGCAATGTTGAAAAAAAACTTCTTCAACCCACACATCAAATTTGATGATACTTCCTCTCTCATCACACACGGTGATTCCTCAAATCATTAACTATAATTAAAAAATTATTTATTTTATGTATTTATCATGTTTTTGTATGTTTCCGTTGGTACCTGTTGAAACAACTTCCTATCGTGTTTGAACTGCAAACAAACTTCCAATTTTTTATTTTGTTTTTGCCATTGTCATTCCTAATGTATTACATAGGGGGAGGGATTGATAAGCCTATCTTTCCTATATAATATGCATTGTTTCACTTATTTTCTTAGTCATCTGAATACAATTTTATATTTTATACTCTGAGTTATTTTTTTCCAATTACATTATGGATTCCAAAAGCCAACATGAATATAATTTTTGTGGGTATAATTCCATAATTTTCGGATCAATCGTTACAATTTCCAACTCAATTTTCTCAATTCACTGGGCATGTGTCACATCATCAAATTGCCACAGGTCATCAAAACCAAAATTTGATGAGAAAATTAGATGAGTGGCTTGGAGATCCTCCCCAACAATATCTCAAGTTAAGAATGGACAAAACTAGGGGTACATAAATTTTTGTACATAAAATGTACAAATCAATTAGTTTAATTGGGACTATTTGGGGATCCACACGTACGGATGATCAAAGCCGTTCATGTTCTTCAAAATAATATTTTTTTGTACCCCATAAAAAATAGATTTAATCGGATATCGGTAAACACTCCATCGGTTAATTCAATTTTTTATTTTGAACCAAAATTGGATAAACGAATGGAGCGTTTACTGATATTCGATTGAGCTGATTTTTTTACGGGGTACAAGTTTATATTATTTTTAAAAACATGAACGCCTCTGATCATCCGCGTGGGACCTGTAGTGGGCCTAAATTAAAAAAAAAATTGTACATTTTTTGTGCAAAACCTCTTTGCCCATTTGTTTTCCGGTTAAGAATTATGTGTAAGATGGCTCCCATATGGGTGCGGGCCGATATTTACCTAATCGCCCATATTCTGGGGGGAAATCGTAGGTGGAGCAAAATTTGGGTGTCAAGCGGGTATGTTATATGTGGTGTCGAGTGCGCATTTCGACCATCCAAAAATGTTTCATACATTTCAACGCCACAAATTCATATTTCATATATACCCTCCCCACTACGCATATTTGCCACACATGAATGATGAAAGATAAATTGATGGAAGTGCAAAAATAGCTGGATGAAGGTTTCAACTCGGATTTGGTTGTGGCTGAAAGAGAATTAAAGTGGCGAATTGAAGATCTGTGGCAAAAGGATGCAATGTTTTGGCATCAACGATCCCGAGTGAAATGGCTCCAAATGGGTGATAGGAACTCGCGCTTCTTTCATCTGACAACTTTGCAAAGACGTCAACGCAACCAAATCGTGAAGCTGAAAGATGTAGATGGATCTTGGAAGAATGAACCAAAAGAGCTCAGAGGAATCATTAAGAACCACTTTCAGGCTCTTTTTACAGCTCCAGTAGATAGAAGCTTGGATGATATCCTGAGTCTCATAGATTCTGTGATAACTCCTGAGATGAATGCTGCATTAACCAAACCTGTTATACGAGAGGAAGTAAAAAAGGCAGTGTTTCAAATGGGGCCTCTCAAAGCCCCTGGTTCCGATGGCTTCCCGGGTCTTTTCTACCAAACTTATTGGGATATTGTGGGAGAAGAGGTTTTTCAGGTTGTTGAAAGCTTCTTCAAAGATGGTATTTTCTTGAAAGAACTCAACCACACCAATATCACTCTCATCCCAAAAGTGAAGAACCCCGAAGTTATTAGTCAATTTCGCCCGATTAGCCTTTGTCGCTTCATTTATAAGATCATATCCAAGGTCATGGCAAATAGGCTGCAACCTTTTATTCATAGAATTATCTCTGAACAGCAATTGGCATTCATTCCGGGGTGTCAAATTCAAGATAATATCATTGTGGCCCACGAAGTGTTCCATTTTCTAAAGCTCAAAAAGTCTGGACCCAAGGCTGCAGTGGCTATCCAATTAGATCTCAATAAAGCGTATGATAGAGTATGCTGGGACTTTTTGCTCAAAATGATGGAGAAAATGGGATTCGATCACAAATGGATTGGCTGGGTTGAACAGTGTGTTTGCACCGTCAAATTCTCGATCATGGTTAACGGAGGTCAAGTTTGTGATGTTATTCCAGGTAGGGGGCTTAGACAGGGCGATCCGCTTTCTCCATATCTCTTTCTCATGGTGACTGATATCTTCTCCATTCTGATAAACAAGGCGATTGGAAACAAATCTTTGCAAGGTATTAAGATGAGGAGAACTTGTCCAGTGGTCTCTCACCTTCTGTTCGCTGATGACTCTTTAATTTTCATGGAGGCAAACCCCTTATTTTGCTCGAACTTTATGCAAATTGCTAGAGGTTTCAGTGAAGCATCAGGCTTGTCCATCAATCTCCAGAAGTCTCATGTTCGTTTTTCAGCAAATGCGAGCGATGTACTAAAAAGTGAGATCAAGCAAGTCTTGGGAATGGAGGAGATGGATCTCTCTACAAAGTATCTTGGTTTACCAGCTTTTTGGGGAAGATCTAAAAGGGAATTTCTGGGCTTTATTCGTGACAGGATTGTGGCAAAGGTCTGTGGTTGGGGGAACAAGCAACTCAACCAAGCGGGAAAAGAAGTGTTGATCAAGTCAGTCTTACAATCTATCCCTATGTATCCTTTCATGTGTTTCAAAGCCCCTAAATCTACTTGTGCTCAATTGAACTTGATCATTAGTAATTTTTGGTGGGAGAATGGAGATAGTGGTGGAAAGATTCATTGGGGAGCTTGGCCTAAATTGACTATGCAGAAAGGTATGGGTGGCATGGGGTTCAAAGATTTTGGTTCTTTTAATGATGCTCTCCTTGGACGTCAATTCTGGAGGTTGATTAATAATCCAGAATCTATGTGGGCCAGGGTCCTCAAAGGGATTTACTTCCCTAATAGCTCTTGTATGAAGGCGGGGAAAGGGGCTACCCCCTCGTGGATTTGGAATAGTCTCTTAGAGGGCCGCTCTCTTTTGGAAAAAGGTCTTATTTGGTCTGTTGGGAATGGCCAATCCATTCGCTTCTGGGAGGAAAAATGGGTTCCAAATCTTCCTAGTAACAAAATTGCTTCCACTATGACTATGGGAGGTAACTGGATTTGGGTTTCTGATTTCATTATTCAACCGAAAGGTGAGTGGGATGTGGATAAATTGAGGGTCTGTGTTACTGAGGATGAAGTGCAGGCCATTGCAAGAATTCCTATTAGCTTAAGCAATAGTCCTGATAAGCTCATTTGGTCTCAATCCTCCTCTGGACAATACTCAGTGAAATCGGGTTATGCTCATGCTTCGATGGTTACTCGGTCTAGCTCTGCTGCCCCTTCCTCTTCCTACTCTCCTCCTAACACGATGTGGTCTCGACTCTGGGCCATTCCAACCGTTCCAAAGGTGCGTATGTTTATGTGGAAAGTAGTAAAAAACTGGGTTGCTTGTAAGCAAAATTTATTTAGAAGGAAATGTGGCTTGAATCCTTTTTGCCCAATCTGTGAGATGGAAGGCGAATCTATCGAACATACCCTGTTTCGCTGCCCTTGGACTAAAGCAGTTTGGTTTGGCAGTGGGAAGGCTTATTGGGTTTTGGACAGACCTATTGCAGCTGCAGATAAATGGATGGAAGAGCTCTTATGTGGAAATTTGGCTAAGGAAGCTAGCCGTGAAGTGGTGGCAGAGATATTTCAAGTATGCTGGGCCATTTGGAAAGGGAGAAACGACTGTGTTTTTAATGGGAATCTCCCCAATCCTGAGGAGACCATTCTTAAGGCTTCTAAGGCAAATCTGGACTACCTTCAAGCTACGGTGTCATGTCCCAGCAACATTACGGTCAGTCGGTCCAGCAGTGACAAATGGGTTCCTCCCACTCTTCAGGTTCTTAAATTTAATATTGACGGAGCGTATTCACCCACTCGCAGCCTAGCTGCCTTTGGCATCATTGCTAGAGATCATAGTGGACAAGCTCATGTTTGGCGTTTTGGTAGAGTGGTTGCTTCTTCTGCTATCTTCATTGAGGCTTGGGCGTTGCGTATTGCTTGTGCTATAGCTTTGGAGCTGAATCTGGAGGAAGCTGTCTTTGAATCCGATTGCCTAACTCTGATTAATTGCTTAAGCTCAAGTATTGATCAGGGTCCATGGGAGATTAGAGCTCTGGTGAATGATATCAAGACTTGGGCCACGACTAAGAACTGGGATTTTATTTGGTGCAGCAGGAGAGTCAATGGGGCTGCCCATTGGCTTGCCTCCAACTGCTTAGCTAGGAGACTTTTGCTTCAATCGGGTTGTATTCCGCCCGGATTAGACAATGTGCTTACTAAGGATCTCCTTCCTTAGTTCTTTTTCGTTTGCAATATATGATCCTTTCAAAAAAAAAAAAAAAAAAAAGAATGATGAATCTCTGTCTCTTAAAAGATGTACATACCCACGATCACTAATTAAAAGGTGTCGAGTGCGCATTTTGGGTAAGGGTTACGGGTAACTACCGTAACTTACCAATTGTGTATAAAATGCTATAAAATGATGCCAAAAAAGAGGAAGATGGAATGATCTGTAAGTTTTTCCAATACTGATGACATGCATTCTAATTGTCCGTAATAATCTTTTGTTACCACTCAAAAGATTTGTATCAGCCAATTTCCGAGATTCGAATTCCACCATCTAAAGATTGGAACTCAATTACAAAATAAAAATAAATTTTGTATGAATTAACTCCACAAGAATGGATAGTGACTAAAGATTTCCAAAATATTGAAAATGACTTTCTTGGGTAATGAAGCCCGAAACCTACTAACGCCGGTCGGTGGGTGTTTGCTCGATGATTTATGTTAAAAAAATATTGTCCCACATTGCTTTGAAGTGCAATGGGTGATCACTTGATATATGCTGGGACCTCTCCACTTATTGCCAATTGGTTTTGAGACGGATATAAAGTTTCCAAATGGTATCAGAGCGGGGCCCATTCCACTCCACATTGAAAAAAAAATTAAAAAAAATTCACAGTCCACGCCCCACGATGACAGTCCAGCAAAAAGGTTGCATGATGATCGGACCCAAAAAGCGGCCACACGTGACAGACCTCAAATGCGGACCTCTCCACTCATTGTCAATTAGTTTTGAGACGGATGTAAAGTTTTCACAATTACATCCGTACTTTTTCGGGTTTGAATTGGGTTTTTCTTAGGGATCTATTGTAACCAAAATCTCGATTGCCCTACGACTATCAGAATGGGTGAACTATTTTTTGCAGAAATTGTTGTTATAGTCTATTTATTTTTAATAGTTTTAGTTCATTTCTGTATTTTTTATGAAGTCATTGTAATTGTACTGGACCTCATTCCACTTACTAAAAAAGTCAGCTTATTGTGGTTTTTGAGACAGATCATTCTCTCATATACATCACATAAAACACCGTGGAAAGCTAAAAAACCACCCTTAGTGGAACACTTCGGGACTTCGATAATGGATATGAATCAAATTGATGTTCCAATAATAATGAAGCCCGTAATGGGTGTAGATTAAAAAAGAACTGGCATAACTTATCAAAAGAAGAAAAGAATAAATACTTTAGGTAGATACCAGTGGGAATCCATTAAAAAGTGGAAGTGGGAGGAAGAATAAATACCCTACATCTAAGTATCTAAACACACATTCGTGATGCGTGCTTTTACGCGCCGTCCTAATTGTGCACTGGTTTATGAACACCCAAAGGCATTTTACAAGAAAAAAAAATAAAGAAGCATTTTGTAATTAATTAGTATGTGGTTATAGGGGATAATTAAAGTCGTAGCATCAAGTTTTCCATTGTTTGATTAGGTAACACAGTATGGTGGATAGTGTGAAATTTAATACAAAATGATCCATTCACGGATTTTCATCTATGGCTTCCAAATAAGTTTAGAAAATTATACGAGTTGATTTTGCAATGTGTATTCAGTATATTTAACACTTATGTTTAGTGTGGATTTTGAATACAAAAGTTATTATTTTACTATGATCCAATCAAATGTATACTCTTTGAAGTATTGCCTAAAGAATACAAAAGTAAATAGATCTTTGCGTTATGATAAATTATTTATCATTAGTTTTGTAGCATAATTTTTTGATTATATTGCGTTATTAAAATCTAGAACTTCTGATTATTAATTTAATTGTATAATTTTGATCTTCAGATTAGTACGTTATTTGCATGTGAAATTAGTATTTGTCGATTGAGTTATAAAACTTGTTCAAATTCGTGAATCTTTAATAGAAATAATGTTATGAGAAAAATAGTTTTAAGCGTACAATGAAGATTATATATTCGTCATTGCATGCAGTCCTTTTATTTTTTGAGAAGAAGTTACCTAAAACCCCCCCTTTTATGATGCCTTATTTTATTTTTGAAGGACTTTTAATGTGAATTTTCTTATTCAAAGACTAAGTAATAAATTCATTGAAGGGGAAACTTTTTAAATACCTAATCTATTTGCACTAATAAAAGAGTTTGCACATAATATATTTTGATTTTATGTACCTGTTTTTTAGTACATAGCATTATCATGTGTTTACATGTGTTAGTTGTTATTTGATAACCAAAATTTGAAATTTGAAATTAAGTACTAAAAAAGGAATGCTGAATTTTTTAAGCCAGGAAGTTGTTGATAAAAAGAAATATTTGAATTAGAAAAAATGTTTTTGATACATAGACAAGTAAATTTTAATCATGTGAGTTCTAATTGCTTTCTTTTAAATTTAGTCGCCATGTGATGGTGGTGATCGTGAAGAGGTAGTGACTACATGTGATAGTGGTAAGTGCTAATTGTAGTAGAGGTGGTGTGGTGAAAGGATGGCAACAATGGTGGTAGTATAGAGATTGGAGTGGTGAAGATGGGTGATGATGACTATAGCAATTGGAGGTGAAGTTGTGGTGGTGAAGGGATGGCAACAATGCAATGACACTTGTGGTAGCAATGGAGCGGCAGACGTAGTGCTACCACTATAGGAGCGGTGTTGGCAACAGTGTTTGGGGTGTTGATAGCGGAAGAAGACTGTCATATACAAGTATAATGATAAGTTAAGCTACTTAAATAACTACTTAAATTTATAAATTTTTAGTTTTATATTATAAGATAGATCATCAAACTTTTGATTACGTATCACTTAATTTAAAAAAAATCGGTATTATTTCCCGTTTGCTAAATAATCTTTTCCATAAAAGTTAAGTTTAACTTGGTTATTTAAATCACTTTTGTTTTCCATTAGTTAAAAGCTAAGTTACTAAAAGTTTCTCGTATACTCTCTTTTTGTTAAAATCAAATTATTAAAAACACCATATGGGAAACTCATTTGGTGCTGAATAAATTCTTACAAATGACTTTCCAATGTTGAGTTAAATAGTGGTCCTTAGCATAATCACCAACACGCGCTCCATATGCGCGTGCAAAGTTTGCCCCCTTGAAATAAGAAGCCACGTCTGCCACATATATGAGGCCAGAACAAAACAAAAAACCATTTCTTCATCAGAAGAGATGAATAAGAAAAGTTTTTCTCCTGGGTACTCAATCTTACAGCTCTAGAATCTCCACCAGTCACCATCTTTACAAAATCTCGATCCCGTTCTATATCTGTAAGTTCATCTTGTATTTTCTTTCTCTATCCGGCCGTTTGTTGTTTCTGCTACGTGGGCTTTTCTCTCTGATTTATAGCACAATTCATCTTTTGGGTACACTTTTTCTTGAAATTGCTAAGGTTCTTTATCTGATCTGTGAACTGGGTTTTATTGTAGGTTTTCTGATTTTGGAAGAAATAGATAAGAAATTAAGCTCTTTTTTTTTTTTTTTTTGTGGGTAAATTAGCTTGAAATAGAAAAAAGGATAACCGAATATACAGCCTATAAGAAATTAAGCTGTTTCTGTGGTATAGTTACTTGGGGCTTTGAGCTTTTGGTGCTTTTATGCTTCCATTAGCAGTTACATAGAAGTTTACACCTTTTAGACTTTCAAAGTTTTTGTGTAGTGAGAAAGAATTAAAGTTGTCTCCTTTTGATGCACATGAATTCAAAGTTGGGTTTTTGGCCAAGACTTTGTGTCCCCAGCAACCGGTTTTGAGATGATCTAGGATTCAATGGTCAAGAAACTGGTTCTTCAGTGAACTCAATTGATTGCTTTGAATTGGGATTTCAAACTTTTGATGCCATAAAAATAGAAACATCTTTGTATATTGAGGCAAGGGTATCATTAGTCTTTCTGGGGCTGTTGACTTTTTGGGTGATTAAAAATATTTCCCATCCAACTCACTTGGAGATCGAAGAAAAGATGCAAAGGGTTTGTGTTTCATCGCACCAAGCACCGGTACACAAGCTAGGGGATACCCAGATGACATTATCTCCAAAATTTAGGCTACCTGGAATCCAATCACCTTTATTTGATCCGTCTTTAGAATCAGAACTATCTGCGAGAGGGGATCCACTCATTCCCGGGCTCCCAGACGACATAGCTCTCAATTGCCTCCTCCGACTTCCTGTCCAAGAGCACACAGCTTGCAAATCCGTATCTAAGCGTTGGTATCTCATGTTTAGTAGTAAGGAGCGCTTTTTCAGTAGGAGAAAGGAACTTGGGTTCCGGGACCCATGGCTTTTTGTTTTTGCCTTCCACAAATGTACCGGAAAGATCCAATGGCATGTTTTTGACCTAATCAACTTCTCTTGGCACACTATACCAACAATGCCTTGTAAGGAAAAGGTTTGCCCACATGGTTTCCGGTGTGTCTCGGTCCCACATGAGGGGACTCTTTTTGTTTGTGGTGGGATGTCTTCTGACGTGGATTGCCCCCTCAACTTGGTATTGAAATATGAAATGCAAAAGAACCGTTGGACGGTATTGAAAAAAATGAACACACCTCGTTCATTTTTTGCTTGTGGTGTGATTGATGGGATGATTTATGTGGCGGGAGGAAACAGTACGGATCTTTTTGAGCTTAATAAAGCTGAGGTCCTGGACCTTGCTAAAGGGACTTGGCGTCCTATTGCAAGCATGGGAACAAACATGGCTTCATATGATGCGGCGGTTCTGAATGGAAAGCTCTTTGTGACTGAAGGTTGGTTTTGGCCTTTTTTTGTTGTACCAAGGGGTCAGGTTTACAACCCAAGAACTGATATTTGGGAAAGTATGGCTTCTGGGCTTAGAGAAGGGTGGACTGGTTCGAGTATTGTGGTTTTTGGGCATTTGTTTGTGGTATCGGAGCACGAAAGGACGAAACTTAAGGTTTATGATTCAGATACAGATACTTGGGAGTTTGTAGAAGGGCATCATTTACCGGAACAGATATGCAAACCTTTCTCAGTTAATTGCTGTAACAATAGGATCTTTGTTGTGGGTCGTAATCTCAATGTTGCTGTGGGTTATATATCCAGGGTTAACTTGGGTAGCTCGTGTGAGAAAAAATGGAGCTTCTCTGTTCGATGGCAAGTGGTGGATGCACCAGAGGATTTCTCTGATTTGACACCTTCTAGCGCTCAGGTTCTGTTTGCTTGACTCCTCGGTTTGCTTCTTGTATCATGTTTCACTGTTTTTTGTTGGTTGAGTTGTAATTGGAATTTGGAATAGAGTTAAATGTCTGGAGCGATGATAGATTTGTGTAAGACTTTTAAAATTCTCGAATCAGATGTACTAATAGTATGTGGTTTAACTATACATGTTCCCCTTGTTATCTATTTTCATGGCCCAATGTGCGAGGTCCAACAATAGCAATCTTGATTGAAGAAACCTTGTTCATCACCTTTTTGGTAATTCAGTGATTCTGTTGAAATGGAATTGGAAACTATACAGTCAAGGTTGCTTAACAACTGTCATATAGACTCCTGTAAACGTGTGAAAGCATACGTTGAAGTGTGACTTTAGGTCCCATTAGCATTCAACACTTAATCTGTAGTGGGGTATTCACCCCTGCAAATGTTAAACTCTACCATACACTTATTGACAAAAACTATGCATGAAAGGTTGATGATGCAATGTCATTTACTGAACAATATGAAAGAAGGGAGTTAGCAAATACGATATGTTTTTTTCATTTCCTTGATCATGAGACCGATTAGATGTATCCAACGCCTAAACACATACTTGCACCCTACCCCTCTCCTCAATACATACTTCAAAGAATATTTAATCACTTCTGTATCCAGGTTAACCGTTGATTTTGTAGGCCAACGTAGTTGATTTCAGTGATGGCTTCACTGCAGTAAAATCAAAGTGACAAGAATTCCTTCTCCTTTTGATGGCCTTTGCGAATCTTTCTGGTTACATTTCAAGTAGCCGAAATTAATTCCAGATTACTAGGTGGGGGAATAAAGTGCTAAAGAAACAGAATGATAACATATTATACCCAGTACCAACTGATATTGCTATTTGTTCCATATGTTTGCAGGGGTAGGCCCCATTTAGTTTTGATACTCTATGTATAACTTAGAGTATGTTTTAAGAGCTGCTCTAGTCAGTTTAACTAACTTGAGTTGACTTTGTGTTTTTTCTTCGTGCTAGCTGATCATAAACGATTTTCTGCGTCTTTCCCAAGTTTTCATTTGATCACTCTACGAAAATGATAAGTCATTTGGTTGCGTGCTATTTTGTAGCATTAGCAGGTTCTTAGGTGTTAAATTGAGCATATTCTCCCTCGTAGGTCATCTGTTATTTTGTGATTCAGAACACTGAACATGTTAAACTCCAGTTGATGAATAAAGAGGGCAGATGTGTGGTGATGAAAAGAAAATGAAGGGGGAAAAAACCAGAAACGAAAACCTATTTTCTGTAGTTTTTACTTTCCATTGGTTTTCCATTTTTTGTGTTCTCTTTGAACGGAAAAGAACAAGACAGGAGGAACGGAACCCGTGCCTCCTATCAGGATCAACAGGAGTAAAAATCGAGCTTATTCCTTTTCTTTGGTGGTGCTTTTGAAGCGTCATCTTGGAAGCGAATGAAGAACCAGGTGCGCTATGCATTCTGCTTACTCAAAAAGTTTACAGGGTCCTAATATCCGGATCTTCTGTGAGGATTTTCCCTGCTCTGATCGTATAAGAGTTTTGATGAGGCAGCGCCACCTCATTATCCCTGACATACGAGTGTTGCAAGCAGGATTAAAAGAACGATCTTGCTAACACCGCCCACCATGTAGTGGATAATTTTCACATAATGTCTGTCAAATAGGTCAGAATTTCAATGCATATTTTGCTAATACCAATACGTTTAATAGATATCAATGCATATTTTACTAATATATCCCTTTGATATATTGATAGTGCAGTGGTTAATGAAGCTGAAAACAGTCTTGAATATTACTCCCTCCGTCCCAATTTTATAGTCCCTTTTGGGGATTCCAACTTAATAAGGGGACATAATCATTGTACTTTTGACAACATGTTTTTCTTATTTTACCCTTCAATCATTACGCTTTCTTACTTTTTTATTATTTTTAATTTCAAAATATAAGGGTATAATAGGAAATTCTTTAACAATTACCCATTTAGTTTTGAAGTTGGACAATTTTTTTGGGACAACAAAAAGTGTCAAATGGGACTATAAAATTGGGACGGAGGGAGTAAAAATTGGGAATTGTGTATAATCTGATTAGGTTTAGATTGGATGGTAAGGATCTTGATGAATCAGCAAGATGCTTATCTACTAAACTTGACTTCAATTATTGCACTGGCTGATGCTTAGCTGTCTCAGCAGACGCTTTTTTAGCAACTAGGGGGTGTTCCAGTAAAGTGGTTTTTTGAATAAACTAGTTTTTCACAGTTTTTTATGTGATGTATTGTTAGAGAATGACATATCTCAATTTTTGGAAAAAACAATTTTTTTTTTAGTAGAACACCCATCACATCCATCCAAGATTTTACCAGCTCCAGTAGTGAATGATGTGATTGATTTCTTAAGTTTTAATAAGATATGTGTAAATTTGAATTGACCAAGTTGAGTTATCAAAAATGATTGCGGTCTGTATCTGTGCTGTAATAATTAGCAGGTGGAAGGCACCTAATCATATCTGTGAGCTCATTACATTGTTAACTTTCAACATCAGATGTTTCTAAGGTTTCAGGTTCGAAATCTCTCAGTTAATGTCAACTCTTTTGGAGTTGGTCTTACGGAACATTTGCTCCGGCTTTAAGTGGGGCCCCCGCTAGTGGTCGGTGGGTATGTAATCCCTAGGATTAGTGGAGGTGCGTGTGTTAGCGTAGACATCTGGTTATAATTAAAAAAATAAAAAAAAATGTTGAAGCAATTGCCGGATTAGTTCGTTTATGATAAAGATTAAGCTTTACTTTATTCTTAGAGTGGCTTTCTTAAAAGGATAGACCAATGAGCACGTAGCATACGTATGCTGATAGCATTTCGCTCTAGCTCCCCAACTTTTGAAAGTAAAATTTTGCACGAGGAAAATAGAAAACCCAAGCGGTAAGACCAACCAATTGATCTGGTGAGTGGGCTCATCAGTAATTTATTCAGTGGTCCCGTGGTGCTCTAAAGCTTTTATCCACCGCACATCTCCGTGTAATTCGTACATGTCATGACCCAAATTCGTAAAATAAGGCTCGTGACCGGCCAGTGAGTTCTAACCCATTAAGGCCTATTAATATTTAAAAATATTATATATTGCTCATAAAATTATCGATCATAACTGAACACTGGTAATTACAAATAATATCCCAGAGCTAGCTAAGTGAAGTGATTCTTACATGTCCAACAAAAAAAAGATAATTACGTTACAATACTATATTTGGGCCCAAGACCCATTACGCCAAAACACGCTATTACTGGCAGTTAACAATCGCCGTCACATGCATGAAAATCGCCAGTAATACTTTTACTGGTGATCTTCGTGACCGCCGTTTATACAACAGTTGAGAATGAAAAAATAATATTACTGGCGGTCTTATTAATGCCAATAAAAGTTTTTTTGGGAAAAAATTGTTGTCCTGAGATTCATACCCTCAACACTTTGCATGAAGGCCCAACAATTAACCACCCAGGTACACAAAGTTTTCAATTTTATTTGGAAAATAATATTAATTATATTATATTACCTTTTATTACCGACAGTTTTTGGATTTACCGCCGTTAATAATTATCTTTGCTGGGTTGTTTCATCTTATTGTTGTTAATTTAAAAAAAAACTTGGTTAACTTCCCATTTTATCCTTTTGTTTTGCACATGACGATAGCGAATTCAAATAGACAAAAGCACACTATTCCAATTTTTACTCCCTCCGTCCAGATTTGTTAGTTCATTTTGAGAGTTTGTGCCACTTTTCAAATGATTATATCTTATAATTTATAATGTTTTATGTAATTTTAAAAACATTGACTTATAAAACTAATCAAGATCTATCAAATAAGATTCATATTGGACATATAATTACTTACTAATTTAAAGAAATCACTAATTTTTTATCCGGTTACAATAGAATAAGGGACAAACAAATCCCAACAGAATGAGTAAGTACTAATGCAGATTTTTTTGCACCAGACTTTTTGAATCAGGCCCCAAATGTAGGGCACCCAATTTCAAATCTTCAAGTACTGATCAAACTATAGAGGTATAGTGGTTTACTATTGGAAGGTTTGTATTTCCATTGTACATCAAATTTTCTCTGTTAAAAGTTAGAATTCCTAAAAGCGTCATACTTTGCATTATGGAGTACAAAACTATACAAAGAGAAAGGAAGAATTTTTTTTTTTTTGGGTCATTCGTCATTCCTAATCTATTACATGGGGGGAGGGGTAATGGGACTCTATCTCGAAATGCAGTGTGAGACATCCAAGAGTTCTAGCGCATGAGCTAGCCACCACTTGCAAGAGAAAGGAAATAGAGGGAACAAAAATCTGCAAACATAGATATATAAATACTCCGTATATATATTCTCACAGGCCAACCAAAAATTGATCCCAACTTATTCTCTCACATGCCTCTAATTTGCTGGTACATGCATGTGTGTGGGTTGGTTGAGAATGGGTAAGATTGAATTTGGGCAGAAGCATGATTAATACATACGCAAGTTCTTGTTGGGCTACTAACAATAATGGTTCTCCATTGTTCTATACTTCTATTTATGGCACGCGTTATTATTATTATTATTTTTTTTGGATAATTCGGAATTTCATAAACTAAGTAGACGCGTTATTATTATTATTATTATTGTTCTACGGTCAAAGGTGTTCGTGTTGGAGATATGCCTTCAATTCAAGACATTCGAAAAATGTATAGAATTCGGTAAGAAAAAATGGTCGTAGTATCTCTGGTCTGTACCACGGGTCAGTTTTGGTTTCGGAATGTTGCTGCTTCTCAGGTCCACACCAGCGGGACCGTGGCTTGGACCACTGATGCAGAATTTGTGTGGTTGCGTGTTTTTAAGTATGTTTTGACCCAATTTTTATACTTTCTTATAAATAGCAGCATTGGAGACTGTTAGGGTTTGGACTTCTCCAGTGAATCCCTTTCAGAAAGCCCCCATGGGGTTCCCCATAGAGTGTTAGGATTTCTCGGTTGTTCCATTAACGGTCTTGACTTGAGATCTAGGGTTTGTTGTCATCTCTTTCGTGTGTAAGAGACATTGATGTTCTATTAGGTTTTCTTTCAGAAATTCGTTCCTAGATATCTAGTGGATACTTCAAGTGGAGTTACGAGTATAGCCGACTCTGTGAATTTTTTCCCGTTTATAGTGAATCTCTTCCCGTTTATAGTGAATCCTCTTACTCTTTTCCCGTGGACATTGCTTCTTGCTTCATGCTTGAGGAGAACCACGTACATCTTGTGTTTCGTTCTTCCTTGTTATTTTGTTTATATTCTCATACTTCGGGCATCGACACAATAGTCCGAACTAGTTTACATATATATATTGACTAATCTCCTTGCCGGTCAGATCAAAGGCAGGCCATAGAGAAAATAAAGAGAAAAAAGAGAAGCAAAGGGGACAAATTCTGCAAAGTTGAGACTCCCAACCCATTCTCAATGATTAACTTTTTCCTCATTCCCTCACCTAAAATGAAGATATAGAAATTGATAGGAGATGCTCTAAATCGTGTTGAAAAGAAAAGAAAACATTTGCTACTATCAATTACTAATAATGATCGGAGTTGGAGATTTGGGCCCTCTCTCGTAAGTTTTTTACTCCTTTCGGTCACTTCAATGATTGGAATTGTTTACTTTTTTTAAGCATATCGAAAATACCAATGACGTAAAAAATCTCAATCTAACATCAATTAATTTGACATTTGTCTTCAACAACATTGTGCTTGCAGTTTGTACTAAAACTCTGTCTGTATCAGATCAACCTGATTTTTGGTATGATTGATGGTCTCGACAAGTTCTAAAATGTAAACGATTAAGATTATCAAAATGAGCACGGAAAAGACCAACAAATTGGCCAACTTGAAAGGGACGTCCATGAAAATTTACTAGACATGAGATGAACCCGAAAACAATATGGTAAACACGGTCGTTACCGGTGCAATGTACGATTGTCTATCATTTGGCTACCACCACACACAACTACACAAACACACACACGCATTCCTTGTGAGTGAGTGGGCACCGGATCCTCTGTCCTACTCTCCCTATCCCACTCCTCTGTCTCCCACCCTTCTCCTACTGCCATGTTGCCAAAATTCCCTTCCACTCTCAATTCTATAACTCTGTTAATTGATCCCATTTTCAATTCTTTTTCAGTGCTAATACTCAACCCTTTTTAGCCCCCTAATAAATACTCCAATAATCTAATAAGTGTTCCAGGGACAGAGCCTGGTTTCTGATTCGGAAGTGGCACCCAAAATCAAAATTCTCTCTGTGACCCAAAATTAATTACTCAATTTTTTCTCCTTTGTTAGTTTTGTGTCTAATTTTTGTAAATTATTGAATCATCTTGATGAGAGTAATCGAAAAGGTAAAATATTATGATCGAAGCTCAACTGTTAATTAATAAAGACAAAAATAAGCCTAGAAATATGTCTTTTCAGCTTAATTTTGTCTTTATTTAAAAAAATAGTTTGGACCCCAATTTTTTTTTTTTTTTTGTTTCCACACGTTGAAATAAACTAATAATTTTCAGCATACTTTTGTCTTTATTTAAAAAAATAGATTGGACCCCAATTTTTTAATTTTTTTTTGTTTCCACTCGTTGAAATAAACTAACAATTTACAAATCTTGACACAAAACTAAAAAAATTAACTAAATGGCTTATTACACTAAATTGTAACTTTTCTGTAACAATCCTCCTGTAAATTGTCTTTTGTTCAATTAAAAAAAAAACAGTTGTCTTTCACTGTTCCAAATGTTTCCTTCTAATTTGATGCCTCACAATTCTCCTAATGTCAGAGAGCAAGATTGATGTGGAGTTAAAGAACTAATGTAGACTCTGCAAGAAACAAGAAAGTGGGGTCTCAATAACAGAGTTAGAGAATATGAGAGGGGAAGGGAATTTTGGCGCAACGTGGCAGTAGGAGAAGGGTGGGACAGAGGAGTGGGATAGGGAGAGTAGGACAGAGGATCCGGTGCCGTGAGGGCGTGTGTTTGTGTGCAATGGCTGATGCAAAATTATCAATTTGGCCTTGGCCTAGTTTGCAAGGATCACTCTTTAGTATGTTTACAAAAAATTCAAAAGTATACTACAAATAGGAGAAAAATTGGGAGGAGTGCAAGGGGCAAACACCTCCCTTGCACCCCTGGGTCCTCCAGTGTTTATGTGTTTATGTGTGGAGCTAGCATTTTTGTGACTCTTAGAGCATCCCCAATCCCCCACTCAAAATTTGGGTAAAATTATCAAAAACTCATCTCCAATACCCTAATCCATTTTGGGGCACTTCTTTCCCATTTTGCGATACCCCAAATCTTTACCCATTTTTTCGACGTCTACCTTATTTCGCCGGTCGTCTCATTATGATGCCAGAGCTTTGTTGGCTGTCTTGAAATAGTGATAGAGCTTTGTCGAATCATTCAATTTGATGCCAGAGCTTCGTCGGCTCTTTCGGTCTGAGGCAAAAGCTCGTTGGAGTGGCTGGAGGATCATCGAACCTTCGTCAGAGCTTCTAGAGGGTCGCCGAACTTTTGCCGGAGTTGATTCTATCATCTCCTTTATTTACAGATACGTCATTCGTAATTTAAAAAAATAAATTTGGAGTGAAAATGAGTTTTTTTCATTGGAGATCAATGTATCCAAATTAGAGATTTAAGACAATTATTTACTCAATTTTGGGTGGAAAAAAGTGAAGACGGGAGATGCAAAAGGCATGTAAAAGGTTCCCAATCGATTTGGCTGCAAGCAAAATCATATTCCTGGTGATAGCGGTGCTTCGAATTTTTTGACCGACTTTTATTTCATCAACCTCCATCTCTCAAAAACACAGAACAAAAGTTCGAGCAGCGTATGCGCCACATTGTACACAAAGAGATAGAGAGAGAGAGAGTGAGAGATGGGTGCAGTGACGATAGCGGTGTTAGGGGCAGCGGGGCTGATACTGGCATGGATATCAATAGAGATCGCGTGCAAGCCCTGTCTCAAGAAGGGCCGTGAAGCCATAGATCGCAACCTCAATCCCGATTATGACCCTGACGATGGTGACTCGAATTCCATTCATGCCCCTCTCAATCCGAACCCTTCTTCTACAGCTGTTGGTCCCGATCCAGTTTCAGCTTCAGCTTCAGCTTCAAGTGCTGTCAAATCCGTCTGATCGTTTTCAATTTTCTGGTATTCAACTCCACCCTTCGTGTCTTCGATTTTGCTTTGCTGTTTGTTTAACGAGGAAAATGGCAAAAGAACAAGAAAAGGGTTTTTTTTTTTTTTCTTTAGTATATTTTTTTTATTTTGTTGCTTGTTATTCAGACTTGTAACTTGTTGATTTGGATCAGAAAAAGGCAAGAACATTCTTTTTTGTCATTCTATGATTGTGGCAGAATTTGTGTTGCTTGGATTTAATGATCATAAACTTATATATATGGATGGAGAAGAAAAAGATTTTCTGGGCATTCCCTGATTTTGTTGTTTGTTTGGCTGAGTATCAAGGTCAATAAGCCAAGTCAGTGGAACAAGGCATAATGTAGCTTTGATTTGATTCAGAAAGACAGAAATATGTGTACATTGTCCACATCAAGTAGATATTTGCACATTTCTGAATCCCACCCGAAAAACATAAGACTGGGAAGACAATTGACTAATGAGGGATTGGTGTCAATTTGATTTCGTGCCTTAAAGGTTATTTCGTTGTTTCTGTAATGTTTAAGCTGCTTATGCAACAATGTATGTGAAAAAACAATGTTATAGTGATGAAGAAAATGTGTGGATATTCAGTTTACTTCAGGATTTTGGAGGAAGTGCTTCTATAGAAGGCTTATTTTGAGGATTTAAGGGCTACATGAAAAACTAATTCCACAAGGTTCGTTTTTTCTTATGTATTTGTAATAGGAGAATCCGTTGGCTCTATAACTATATGAAACAGTTACCTCTTACTTACCATTCTGGGGTTAAATGTGCTACCTTATTAATTTCTTAACCAATCAGGGGCTGAAGTGTACTAGTTTCCTACTCTTGCCCAATTGAAGTTGTAAGATCTCAATCCATATCCTTGAGTAACAGGAAAAAAGAAGAAGTACAAGAATCAGACAGTTTCTAAATCGTTGGCCATTGGGCTAGAGCCAAGAGATGCATAATAGAAGCGATGCCCCTTCTTCTTAGCGTGTCTATATAGATCTTATTGGTAGTTAAAGATTGAAAATTTCTGGTAACTAGTCTTTAGTGCAGATCAGCAGATCAATTGTTGCGATCTTATTTTTGCGAGTCTCTGGTAGGAGATGACAACCCACGTGAACGAAAAATTGTTCTCTGAGTTAGGGCATTGTTAGGGTCTGATAATGGATAAGCGCTTGCGTTTCAGATATCAATGCTGTTTCATTTCTTCGGCACACTCATAGATGATCTAGCTGTTTCATTTCCATGACTCAGAGATCTTCTTTTTTTTCTTTTTTGTCTTTTTTTTTCTAAACTGCCATGATAATTATTATACTTTGAAGCATCCAATGATTCACTTATGGGTTGAGTGCAAAAAGTGATGCAGAGCAAAAACATTGAAGAGCACCGCATGGTTAAATACTCTGAAATAGTTTCGTAGCCATAGTACAATTTGCTATGGTGCTATAGTTTGTAAATACAGGATTTGTAATCCATCTGCATTTTCCTAGGCGGGCTTTCGCTCGTCTTGACAATCATGCAATACAATTTGCTATGGTGCTATAGTTTGTAAATACAGGATTTGTAATCCATCTGCATTTTCCTAGGCGGGCTTTCGCTCGTCTTGACTGCAAAAATTGATACGTCTCGTTTTTGTAAATTCTTTTCATACGGTTGTGTAGCTTGACGATCGGTACAGATCCATGAACAGACTATGTGGCTACTGTACCTACCAGGATACAAACAAAAATGCTAGATACACAACAAAAATGGACAACAAGATGGACAACACACTCACATAGTGTGTGGGCTCCACACACAGTTGAGTGTGTAGTGTGTGCGGAGCCCACACACCATGTGAGTGTGTTGTCCAATTTGTTGTCCATTTTTGTTGTGTACCTAGCATTGCTCGGATACAAATTAGAAATTTCGTTTACCAACATGTCGACGGTGATGAATTAGTCACGTTGGAATTTGATTTTTCTCTCTTCATTGGACTGTAAGGCTTTTTTTTTTTCACTTGTCAGTCTTCGGCATTGCGGAGTTCAGGTTTTAAGTGAGTCAAATATGGGCCATCTTAGGTCTGAAAGAACTCAGAAAACTCCCATGCCAAAAAGTCAAACATGAGCCGACCAGACCCCCCTTCTCCTGGCACATAAGTGTACTCTTGATGCCGTTTGGTCAAAGATCTCTTGGCACTAGGTACAGAACTCCGAGCACAACTTAGTCCGGAGCATTGGATGCAAGTGGGTCCATTTATATCGAACGGCGAATGGCTTCATGTACACTTGCGTATGGAGTTGTGTTCTAAAGTTGTGCTCCTTGACTTTTTGGTTGCAGAAAATTGTGAAGCAATGAAGAATGATAAGAAGCAAATATAAGTGAGAGATTTGCAATAACAAAGTCACCTGGCCTCTTCTAATTGAAAGGAGATTAAATCGGAAAAAAACACAGGCCCGGATGGTGCACAACAACCCTATGTCCATTTGCAATAATAAAGTCACCTGGCCTCTTCTAATTGAAAGGAGATTAAATCGGAGAAAAGCACAGGCTTAGGTGAAATCTGGGCCGTCCATCCGAGCAATGGACGGCTCGGATGGTGCACAACATCTGTTGTGCACAGCAACCCTATGTCCATTTGCAATAATAAAGTCACCTAGCCTCTTCTAATTGAAAAGAGATTAAATCGGAGAAAAACACATGCCCCGCTTCATTTATCATCAAGTATTTGGAAATTAAGCTAAAGAATAAACAATTAGATAGTACTTTATGTTGCTATTAAGAGTAATTTTCATTCCTTTGCTTTTCTTGTCCACCTTATGTTGGGTTTTTTTTTGGGGTACCAGCAATAAGTGGAGTTGAAATTTATGAGCAATAGATTCAGAAAATTCTACCAATTCAAAATAAAATATACTCCCTCCGTCCCTTTTTAAGTGATCCACTTGGGAAACTTGTATTTTTTGGGACGTTTAAAAATGTACTTTCGCATATCGTTTTTAAATTTTTTTTGCACCAAATTAAAGTACTCAATGAGCACTTTAATTTGGTATAAAACAAATTAAAAACTTATATAGAGAAATATGGTTTTTAGGGGTTTGAAATTGCTCGTATTCCCGTATGGATCACTTAAAAAGGGACGGAGGGAGTAACATGGAACAATGCAACGATGGTACATCAAGGAATAAGTGCAAGGTGTCCATCTTTTTACACAGCAGCCTAGCGTGAATGATTTCTACCTCTGGATCGTACACATCATGCTCTGATATTAATGATGGGAAATAAAGAGGATTTCACACAAAAAATCTTCCACACTCTGTCACTCTCTCACACATCTCATACATTCAATCTCAATTCTCACACATCCATTTACCGTGGGAGAAACATCCCAAGGGGTTCCCACGTTTTCTGCCCTCTCACTCTCTCTTTTTCCCATTATGTAGACTCAACTTACAGATAACATTAACATTTCAATCCCAACTCCATCTCATACATCACAAGAAATAGTAGCTAGGCCAGACCCCTCTTCTACATTTCTGTAGTCTGTCTTTGTCTCTTACATGCACATAGAAGAATCAAATGGGTCGGGCTGGCACGGGCAGGGCAGGGCAGGGCACAGCACGAGCGCGGTTTTAGATGGACACGGCATGGGCATGGCACGGAAGTGGGCTAGACGCAGCACGGCCGAGGGTACGACACAATAAATACTAATTTTTAATGTAAAAATAAATATATTATACACTTTTTAACAAGTCAATACAAATATTTTATCAATATCAATATGCCGAAACTCAGCTAGATTATACAAAAAAAATCAAATTATATGTTATATATTTTTTAATAAGTCAATATAGCTATAATTATTAGATATATTTTTTTTTCGTCGAAACTTGGCTAGATTATACAAAAAAAAAAATTGACGGAACTCAGAGATGAGCTAGCACGGACACGACATGACACGGCACGATTAAGTAAACGGGTCGGCACGGCACGGCATGATTAAGAAATGGCACGACACGGCACGAAGCACGGTTGACACGAAATTAAATGGCCGGCATGGCCCATTTGACACCTCTAATCCTGTCATTGCTTTTCACTGGACGAAGTACGAAGAGCGACTAATGACTTTGATGCTTCTTTAGTTATTGGATCTGGGGGACTCGGTAAGGTCTATAAAAGAATCATCAAAGATGGTGGTGCTACAACCACAGTGGCGATAAAGCGGTTGAATGTTGAGTCCAAGCAAGGTGCTGAAGAGTTTTGGACAGAGGTGAAGTTGCTTTCAAAGCTCCGACAAACTCATCTCGTTTCACTCATTGGCTATTGTTACGAGTTGCCGAAAATGTTACTTATTTACGAATATATAGCTCGTGGGACTTTCGCCAACCATCTTGATGAAACAGGTAGAGAAGAAAGTGGTACAAGTGTCTCTCGTTTAGCATGGGAGCAAAGGTTTAACATCTGCCTTAGTGCCACACAAGGACTCGACTATCTTCATAATGGTACCATACAAAGTATCATACACCGAGATGTGAAGAGCTCAAACATTTTGTTGGATGAGAATTTGGTGGCAAAGGTTTTTGATTTCGGGTTATCTAAAAGCATACAAGCCATACAAGAACTCATGTTAGCACAAACGTCAAAGGAACGGTTGGGTATTTGGATCTAGAATATTATTTCTACACCAAGTGACTAACCAAGAAATGTGATGTTTATGCCTTCGGCGTGGTGTTGTTGGAAGTCTTGTATGGTCGGCCACCGGTAGATACTAGACTCGAGGAGGCAAATTAGTTCAATTCTTTGGGCAAAAATGTGCCTCTTTGAATGGAGAAACAACACCACGAAATCTTAAGTACTTTGCCGAACTTGCCAACAAGTGTTTATATACTCAGCCAAAGAAAAGACCTACAATTGCTGAAGTAGTGGAGAGCCTTGAGATTGCATTGGCGGAATATCGTCAGGGAAGAAGATCAGGAATAATCAGAAAGGCGGTTTCTTGTTTTTCTTCTAGGCAGTGTGGAATGGCTAGATCAGGACATTACTTATTGGAGATGCCTATCCAATACTACTACCCCGGTTTTTCACTTGATGAGATTCGCGCTGCCACGAATAATTTCAATGACGGTCTTTTCATCATCCAAGACAGTTGTTTTAGATTGTACAAGGGACGTAGGGTGGGAGGAACTCTTGTAGTTGCGATCAAACGGTACAAATCGACTACCGAGGAATGCCGTGCCACCGAGATTAAGGTACAATTTCCGAAGGGTCACCCAAACATAGTCTCTTTAATAGTAGGATTTTGTGACGAGAATGGTGAGAAGATTCTTGTGTACAAGTACATGGTCAACGGGACATTGAATGATCATCTCCACAAAGCCGATAATGATCCACTTCATTGGACAAAGAGACTTGAGATTTGCATCGACATTGGACGAGGACTTGAGTACCTCCACACGAACGTATTCATCCACCGTAGCATAAAACCGTGACACATTTTTTTCGACGATAAATGGGTTACAAAAGTCGCTGATTTCGAACTTTCTATCCGTGAAAAGGACTTCAAAGCCTTGTGTGGCACGGTTGCATATAGAGGTGTCAAACGGGCTGGGCTGACACGGACCCGACACGGCACAATACGTTTAATGATGGATTTTCTAATTATATGATATACACTTTTAACAAGTCAATACAAATATTTTATCAATCTCAATACGCCGAAACTCGGCTAGATTATACCAAAAAAAAAATTATATGTTATATACTTTTTAATAAGTCAATATAGCTATAATTATTAGAGATATATATATATATACATATATATATATATATATATATAGGAAAATGGTCTCCTAAGGGATCCCTCACCAAAATTCCGTGCGGACTTGGCATTTCCGGATCAAATTTTGACGATCCGAACCGCTCGATGTTTTTAAAATGCATTTTCCAAGGTCCACGCGAAAAATCTTCAAAAAAAATACCCGGAAGGGCTTGATCCACACAGTTTTCGGTAAAACTGTACCCTTAAAAATGCATTTTAAAAACATTGAGCGGTTCGGATCGTCAAAATTTGATCCGGAAAGTTGAAAAAGGGCCAAGTCCGCACGGAATTTTGTATGAGGGATCCCTTAGGAGACCGGCTTATATATATATATATATATATATATATATATATATATATATATATATATATATGGGGTAAGCTTCTTATCTGGACTTTTCATTTCCGGACCTCATGATCCAAACATTTTTTTGACGATCCGATCCGTCCAATGTGTTCAGAAGGTGTTTTCAAGGGTCCTCGCGGAAAATCTTAAAAAAAAAAATACCGGGAAGGGCTTGATCAAAGCAGTTTTCGCAAAAAATATATATTTACATTTTTTGCGAAAACTGCTTGGATCAAGCCCTTCCCGGTTTTTTTTTTTTTTGAAGATTTCCCGCGTAGACCCTTGAAAACACCTTTTGAACACATTGGACGGATTGGATTTTCCAAAAATAATTTGCAACGCAAAAAAAAACCATTTTTTCTTATTTTCGGGAGGTGTGGATAAGAAGACTTCCGTATATATATATACGGAAATTTTCTAGTCCAAACCCTCCCGAGAATAAGAAAAAATGATTTTTTTGTGTTCCAAATTATTTTTGGAAAATCCGAGCCGTCCAATGTGTTCAGAAGGTGTTTTCAAGGGTCCACACGGGAAATCTTTAAAAAAAAATACCGGGAAGGGCTTGATCCAAGTAGTTTCCGCAAAAACTGTAAATATAAATTTTTTGCGAAAACTGCTTGGATCAAGCCCTTCCCGGTATTTTTTTTGAAGATTTTTCGCATGGACCCTTGAAAACACCTTCTGAACACATTGGACGGATCGGATCGTCAAAAAAATGCTTGGATCATGGAGGTCCGGAAGTCCGGAGTCCGGAGTCCGGAGGAGAAGCTTACCCTATATATATATTTTTTTTTCGACGAAACTTGCCTAGATTATACAAAAAAAAATTGACGAAACTCAGAGATGGGCCAGCAAGGAGCGGTATGATTACAAAATGGCACGGCACGACGCAACATGATTAAGTAAACGGGCCGGCACGGCATGACATGATTAAGAAATGGCACAGCACGAAGCACGGTTGACACGAAATTAAATGGGCCCTGCCTGCACGGCACGACCCATTTGACACCTCTACATGCACACACAAAAGACCCACTGATCAAGATTACAATCTCCACATCCCGTTAATCTCCACTCACATCCATTTTACTCTTCTTTTTTTCGTCGCTCAACCTCTTGTTTTTTCTTCTTTTTCTCCCTCACTCAGAACCACCTCTAGGGCCTGTTTGGCTGGCGGATTTGCGGTGGGCCCTGGATTTGTAATCCGGCCGCTTCGCAAATCCGGTGTTTGGGTAAAAATTTCCTCCCCCGAACTCCCCCGGACTAATTTACTGTTGGGACTCCAAATCCACCCGCGGGTGGATTTGCGAAGCCCTCCTTGACCCCTGTCGTTAGCAAATCCGGGGGGGTTTGGGTCGAAAATACCCCTCCAAATCCAGGGGTTACAACAAGCAAAACAGAAGGTGAAGAAGAAGATATACAGCACAGCAAAACCGAAAACCAATTTCATGGATAATTTGTCAATTTAATCAACAAACACCAGGTAATCAGTAAAAAATTAACTCCTAAAACTAAGAAAAATCAGATCTCAACTTATTGTGTTACCCTATTTCTTGCCAGCAAAATCAGATCTCAACTTCTCGTGGTTTGGCCCTCTTGATCGGAAGCCTATTGATATCTCCATCTTCATCTCCGGTGCCGGCGTGTACACGTGGTTGATGAGATCAAAGTTTGGTTGAGGAGGTACCTGAGAAATCGATGCCAGAGCTGATCGAAAATTTTGGGGGTGGAGGTTTAGCTCTGATGCGGCTGTAGAGGCAGTGAAAATCATAGTAAGAGGGGATTTGGATATGTATTGGAGAAGTATACATATTAATAATACATTAAAGACCCCCAAATTTATAATACTTTACATTTTTTACCCCACATTCATTTTGTCAATTATATATATGTATATATTTACTTTCGAAAGATTTCGATTTATTTATTTGTAGATATTTTTACCCCACATCCATTGTGTGTATTTATTATATTTATTATGTATTTATTGTAATTGTAATGAAATTAATCAATTTTGTTTATTAAATTAATAAAGTGGGGGCAATTAAGTCATTTGTCCTCCTATCCTATCATATCCACCCTCCAAATCCCCCTTCTCAAAAAACTATCCAAACACCTCATATACTAATCCACCCTTCTTAGGAGGTGGGTCCACCCTCCTTACAAATCCACCCTCAAATCCGCCCTCATTACAAATCCACCCAAAATCAAATCCACTAGCCAAACGCCCCGCTATGTTGTTGTTCTTCTCCTCTCTCTCACAGAACAACCGTGCGTTATTGTCCATCTTAATTTGGGAAACAATCTCTTTATTGTTCCCATCTCTCTCCCACCTGAACAACCTCTTGTTGTTCTTGACCCCCTCTCTCTAGGGGTACACAAGCAACACAGTTGAGCCTGGAAGAGTCCAACTTGGCAGATGCTACTCAGTGAGCTGCCTCGTTTGCTCCCATTGGAATCGAAAAGAATGAGCAAATCCAGTACGGCGACAAGAGCCTTGATGTCTCGGACAATTACTTCACATTCCCATGGAGGAACTAATTTGGAAACACATAGGGTAATGAGATGTTTGTTATCACTTGTCACAATCGCACCCGACCTGCAGAGATTTTGCCGCAAGACACAGAAGGTCCTGAGATGTTTAGCTTGTTTTCCATCAACCCAAACACCAAGATGATTTCGAACTACCACCCCTGATAGCCTTTTGCTCTGACTCGCCTGCCGAGAAGCATCACAAATTCACAATTGATCGAATTGGCCGGAGGGAACCATGAAACTCTATGGAAATATATTTCAATAAATAAATGATATACAACTAAAACAGCATTTGACCACAACAAAAATACAAGCTGTGAGTAACTGTACAAAATCTGAAACTGGATCAATAAGCATCAAACCTCTTGGAGAGTGATGCACTTGCCCGCATCATTTACAAAATAAAAACAAAGATGTTTTAGGCAAGGTAGTTGTATATCTGAGGGTTGTTCTTGTCCCTCTCCAAATACTCCCTATCAATAAGGCTTTCAATTCTCTTCTTCAAATCAGCTGGTTTGATTGGAAACTTGAGCTGTGTCAGCAAAAGAAACACACATTTCAGCAACTACATCGTCAGTTCTGTTCCACTATGGCACTATCCCTAAGGAGGGCAAGCCTTGGAAACAGTTGGTTGTAGTTTTCGGATTCTTTTCTACAGTGTAATTCCAAACAGGAAAAAAAAGAGAGAATATATTTTGGTGGACAACTTTTAAACTTGCTTTTTTAGGGTTATTAATTTGTGAAAAGAAAACAAACGAAAGTGAACTGTTTCCATGTGAAATATTTCAGCCAAAAATAAATAAGCAACGAACCAATGACATGGGAAAAAGATTAAAAAATCATACTCAATTTCTTGTTAAGTGTTAGCAAACTTATTCATATTACCGCAACCATGCAAGCCTGAAGGAAAGTTTTATTAGAACTGACAGCTCAGAAGTCAGCAAACGTTTTCTTGTCCAGACCAATCATGGGAGTTTCATTAGAAAATTTATTTCATTCCAACTTCAAGCAATCCTAAAGACCAAAACGATAGCAACGAGAAACAAGAAGCTTATAAAACATATCTGGACTCTACCCAAGTCAAACAATTATAGTCGTCCTTTTTTATTTGTTTAAAGACAACTACAAAAGAAAGGAAAAGAATTTCTAACACCTGCTGGAAGAGTTCAGTTATCAAAAGTGTGTGACTTAGAACTTTCCTCGTCTTCATTATCCGAACAATAGCAGCATCAACCTGAAACATTATGGAAAAGGACAGTAAGTGTCTACTTAATAGCTTCAAACTATTGCTATATTAGTAATACTACAATGCTAAATGAAAATGGAGGGATTCGAATGGAATTTGAAACCTGATATTGACGATCCTGGAACACTCTTTCGGTCGTGCTAGTGTTCTCTTCCACTGTTTCTTTCATCTGGATAGCATTTACCTGTATCATCAAATCAAGTTGGCTTTAGTACTACTATGCCCCCACAAACAAGAAAACACCAAATTCCACCACAACCCATGGTTGTGCATAGAGCTAAACTGACAAAACAGGAAAAGTTGAAATCATAATGCAAAGAATTTTATTCACTTCATCCCCATTTGTTTGTCCTTGCTTACAAGTCATGCCCTTGATTGGGTAAAAAATCTATACACTTTCTTGAAAAGATCTCAATTAGTTGTCATACACAATTTCAGAATTCTCTAAAACAAAATGAAATGGAAAATGTAGACAATTTTTCTAAGATGTCCAAAATAGTGAAAGTGAACAAACAAATGAGGACAGAGGAAGTATGGCCTTTTGGCTTTAGTTGTAATTGCCATTTTACCCGGTATGTACACAACTGAATATACCTTTATACGGTAGAGAGGTGCAGTAAATTCTTCATTGAACAGAAAGGAATCATCATCATCCACTTCTTTCCCTTTGGGCAACTGCACCACACTATTTTCTTGAGAGAAATGATGTTGGAGAAAAAGAAAGATAGCCCAAATTTCCAGACGGGAAATAGGGGAAAACCAAACTTACTGCAGTAATTAACCACCTATCTTGCCGTTCAAAAAAAAAAAAAAAAAACCTGACCACCTTCAGGGGGGGGAAAAAAAAATCTAACCACCTACCTTCTGAAGGACGCGGACTTTTCCACATGCAAGGGATTGCAGAGTCCTTCTCAACTCCTTGTCCTCAATCCCAGTAGAATCCTTAATATCTTGAAAGCTAAGCTTTTGAGCGTCATTAAACAGCATTAAAACAACAGTCTGCATAACAGCAACAAAAGGACAATAAATATCTGTAGTTGTGCACTAGTGCACTGGTGTACAAAGCATCGACAGAACAGAAAACAATTACTCGTAAAAACAAAATCAGTCGAAGAATTAACACACAACCACCCAAACGAGACCAACCTGAAATAGAGAAACTGCCAGCTCCTTTTTACCTTTTGGGTATTCTGCTTTCAAGACACAGTGACCTAATGAATTCTGCCACATTAATCGCCTCCCAATATACTTGCTCAAGTAAAACTCCTTAAATATGTCCTGCCGAAACGAACAAAAGAGGATATGTCAGGCATGTAGACAATATATGCCCAGTAAAATCAAAGGGAAGCATTGTTTGGTTAGTCCCAAACCTGATATACATTGAGTTCATGAGGAAGCCGGATATCCATAGGTGGATATGTTGGCCAGTACCTGTGGCCCACCCAACCACATTCACAGTCAGATTTTTGCCAAAACTAGGATAGGAGACATTATAATAATGCATGCCTGACTAGTAAAACAAAATAAACAGAATTGAAAACATACCCTGTTGTTAAAACATGGACGCTCATCTCAATTCCAGACGGGAGTTTTGTTCTGGCTTGGGAAGATTGTTTGAAAGACTCGTTAATCTCTTTTGACAGTTCAATGTCCTGCAAAATAGTTTAAATATTACATAAAACATCGCACAATGTCCTTTTAATCAACTTCCTATGGTACCAAATGTCTAGTAGCTAAAATAATCCCGGACAAAACAAATAAGAGTTCTGAAATGGCGATCTTTTATATAAAGGATGTTCGCATGTGAATAGACATTTTTATCAATAACGTATATATTCTGAATTAGTACCGGCCAATGGGGTACATGAATTCAAATGCTTATATTCTGTAGTGTATTACTATTAGCGATATTACAAGTACTACACTATGTTATACACCACATAAATTTTATGCAATTAAGTTCCCGGACCTTAATTTCTCGGTAAATATGCTTACTAGTTGGAAAAGAAAATGATGCACAAGGCACACTGTGAAATCACTGAAATGCAATACATTCGTATCCATTCTCTATCACCAACACAACAAACATTTTATGATCAAAACCTCACGAGGCATATTAATGAAACCATGCATAAACGAGGCTCTTTTAGTTACATTAACTATCATTTAGTGCAGGGAAGGCGCTTGTCAACAAGGAAGCACACCTTAAACATTCCTTCAAGTTTAGTGGTGAACTGGCTGCCGCACTCGGTTTTCAACTGTAATTAAGGAGCAGATTTATGAGAATAACGCTGTTTGACAAAATATGTAGACAAGGAAAAAGGGACAAAAAGAGATAGGAAAAGACAAGCATCCTTCACCTTAGAGATTATAGATTTCTCTGCGTCAATGGAAGCGCTCTTTCCCAACAGTAGCCTTTTAGCAAGATCTTTCTTGTAGAATGCTTCGAACACATCCTTACCCTAGCATAATGCAATAATCAAACAGCATAAATACAAAGACGGCTGCCAATATAATGCAAGAGAAAAATATATGGAAAAACAGGTCCAGATTACCTGTATAAACCTGAACAAGACCAAGATTTTATCAAGTGTACCCTCCAATTCCTCTTCAGACGTACCCTTATTTCCAGCACGAAGTTTTTCATCCACAAACTTCGCAATCAGTTCAGCAGGTCGGTTCTGTAACAGATCACAACAATCTATTCTTAGTTTCAGATAGGAATAAGTCAGAAGCAGTTGTGAAAAATTTTAGTGATTTCTGATTCCAAAATAGCTATCCACCTAATTGCCAATCATGCAGTACCAGACTACATTGACGCATTGTACATATGTAAGGTGTAAGTGTACTAACACAATGACGCGTGTTTAGCAGACTTACCCATTGCAAGTTGATATACTAGAGACTTCCAAGTAACGAGAATAAGGATCCAGATAATTACGTATAAAATAAAAGAGAAAATAAGTTTGCCCAATGTCTTGACTTTTAAGTCACCTGAATCAAATAATATTCTCAAGTGTCGAACACAAAAATGACCAATGGTTTGCAAATATCTGTAGTGAAAAATTAATGGAACATCATAACTGTATTTTGAAGTCTACTATTTTGCTAAAGAACTAAACAATCTTGTGGGTCAACCACCATGATGGAATGTTGAGGGCCTGTATGCACTGCTGATGTCATCGTGCCATAAATGTGTAAGCAGTATCTCCTTAACTAACAAAGGTAATGTCACATCACAAAAGCGTTCATAGAAATCCTTCTGATAAAAAGGACTAGATTATATATTCAGTTACAGTTTGGAACTCTTGCAGCTTTTATGGTTGACATATCAGCTGGAGTTGAGTTTGGAAAATGGAAACAATTTAAAAAGGAAAAGCCAAGAACTGTCTTAACTACAAAAGAAATAATAATACAGCAATAATGACACTTTTAAGTTAAAACAATAGAATACTCAAAAGCCCTGTAAAATATAGAGCTACAACTCTCATAACGTTGAAGTGCAAGCCAAAGGTTGTCTCATCACCGGTTGATATAACTAGGAGTATACATCTAGGAGGACCATTGTTGCAGGTTTTCCACTTTGTTCTTTTCGAAGTTTCCTGCTCTACTTGTCAGTCAGCTGTTCCTGCTGGATCCACTTGGAAACAGTATTCCTTTTTGTTTGTATTCCGGTTTTATGGCAATGGATCTTACCAAAAAAATCTGATTCCGTTAGTACTTGTCTAATCAAATTCAGATATGGACGAGGATTGAAATTTTATTAGGTCAATTTTGCGCGCGCGCACACAGAAACTCCTAGTTTGACAATGCTCACGAATCAGCTCAGTTCACAAAATAAAAAAAAAAGGTGGATTTCTATCGAACTAATGGAAATTGGGAAGACTTAGCCCAAACTTTATTGCCTTTGAAATTGTTCACAAGCCTAACAAGCTGAGCTTGGTAATGTATGGAGCCGGCTCATTGAGAATTGGGCTCAAGCTTAATTCATTAGACAAATACATGACCTCAAAAAGCTTTCTTTTGAAGCACACTTAATCTTTTCATGTATAAATTGATTTGTTTGTAGCCCTAGATATATCCCATTACACATATACGTGTCAGTTAAAGCCAAGGATGATGTTTGAAGAACATAAAACTGAAATTAAAAACCCCTGCTGTTAAAAAAAAAAAAAAAGAAAGAAATTAAAAACCCTTCGAACCATCCCTCATAGACTTCCTCTTTCAGAACCCTAGAATTTCTGGGTAGACTGGGTTTCTTGGGTTAGGACTTGCAGGCATACTCTGCCTTCACTTCCCTTCCCCAGAAAGAAACGTCTACCCCTAGCCCGTGGGGTTTTCCCTCCTATTGAAAAAAAAGCTCAAGGGATAAAGGGACTCCATTGGATAATTTTATGTGCAAGCCTTTCATTCTATGTGATATGCTAACCAGTAACCACCACCCAAGCCCGGCGGATAACCTGGATAAAGGTAAAAAAAAAGGTACTGAAATGTGTGGAAAGGGTATTGGTAGTGGTAAAAGAGCTTTGGTATGCGTGAAAAGTGCCTCAAGATATGCCCACAAGGCAGTGGTTAGCAAGAACCGTGTTTTATTAGTCAACCCCGAAGGGTTGGCCTGGTGTCAAGACTAAGGACTTACGGGGGGGTATTCTCCCTCCTATGATCTCGTGTTCGAAACTTCCTAGTCGCTATCAAATGGGGCCAGCCTATAAGGGGCTTTGTCCCGGCTATAAACGGACTCCCTGGTAGTGGATTGTGGGATGGGGTCCCCAGGAATTAGTCGAACTGCCCATAAGATGGCTAGGACACCATGAGTTATTAGGAAAAAAAATAGTTAAACGACGATCAAAACTTTGTACTACCTGTCGGAGATTTATGAGATGCTCAAATGCATCCTTAATAGTGTTGCAAAATCCTTCATTCTTAGAGAAACTTTCTTCCCATATGGTATCAAGAGATGACTTAAATTCTAAGAGGCAAGCAACCATATCTTTGTCCTTCTCTTCATCCATGACAATACCCTGCCCAGTTTTCCGAATGTATGAGCTAAGAGCCTGCCTTAATGATTCAAGGGCATTAACCCTCAAAAATAGCAAGTACATTCTCTTAAGATCGTCAATGCGATTCCCATCCATCAGCATCGTGAAACCCTGAGCAGATCAGAAAGACCATATGTAACAAAGATTCTGACAAGCAAGGACTGAACAAGGAACTGAAAATAAGAAAATTTGAAATCTGAACATTGGGGAATTACAAGTAGGGTCTGTTGGGATAGTTACAAATTTGAACTCAAAAGGATTGTTTTTCAATTCAAAGAAAATATAAAAAAAATTAGTCATAAGTTGCTACACTTTTCTATTTTTATATAAAGTCTGAAACATCGGGTCCCTTCCGAGGTATTTATAAATAGAAAGCAGGAGAGGGATTGAAACTAGTTTACCGGGATGAATGTATACCTACAATCCTAAACATAAAGGATTTCAGATCACTCCTTGTAGATATTTATTTCAAAACCATCATAATAGAGCTTTTCAAACTAAGTATCAAAATCCAGACGTAAGAAATCATAATTAAATTTGAGCAGTTCTTATCAAATAAGAGTTCAAACTAGTTTTCAAATCCATTGCCTTACATGGACTGCAGATACTTGACACGGATATGGGTGTCTATCAAAGGGTCAGGCACCTCAAGCCTCAAAATAGAGAATTCGTGGATATGTATCCAAATTTGGATACAGATACAACATATGTCACCTAAGTTTCAACATATTTTTAATTTATTTACCTATTCTAATACATATATAAGAGAAGTCTTTATGGCGTGACTAATTTTTAACCTCCGTCACAAAAGTAATTTCCAATATTGTCCCTCCAAAAATTTAGACCTTACAATTACTTTGAATGTGCCATTAAATAACTGCATATATGCTTCTTACCCTTTTAATCTTTGTATTCACTCAGAGATTAATAAAAAAATTTACCGTTCAAAAAAAATAATAATAACTGCATATGCAAATAGTAATGGATTAATAACCACCTTACATAAACCACTACTCCGCTGTGAGCAACCATCCTAAAAATTGTACAACCGGATACTGTTTGCCATCCCTCAACCATATGTATAAAAAAACACTTGATTTTCATGTGCCAGGAAAAAATAGAGCACAACGAATGGTGACGACTTGAAGACTTCAAGGTGTTTTTAGCCAGGTTCTTGCAATCACTCCTTTCCATTCTTTTTTTTTTTTTGATAAGTAATCACTCCTCTCCATTCAAAGCACTGCAACTAAAATTACTTCCAAATTGAGTTGAAACTTCAAATAGAAGTAAGTTTCATCAACAGATTTTAGGTTTTCTTTGAAAAATTTTAAACAGATCAACTCAGCCATTTTTAAATATTAAATAAATAAATAAACTCAGCCGTGTCCAGAATTACACAGCCGAGTCAGATACAGGATCCCGTACCCGTGTCGGTGTCATGTCGTGTCGACACCGTTACTCGGCCAAAAACCTGAGGATCCATGTAACATAGTCCATAGCTATGCATACTGACCCATAATACTCACCTTATCTATAATTGCAGATATATGGCACTCAAGGAGTTGGCTTTCAGCAGTTGCCATCAGTGGTTTTCTTGTACTTCCATCCAAATAGAGCAAGCATCTTTCATGTTCTTCATGCAACCTAACCTGTAAGCATAGATCACCCTCATATCTTCCGAATCTAACTTCAAACCGTAAAATACAGAGTAAATACCAAACTGAATCAACAATTAACTTCAGCTGGGAGTCCTAAAGTAAACTACATGCAGCAAAAGTGGGAGAGAATATAAGTAAGGTAAGAAATATAGCACTCATGGTCACTGTAGTCCTTAGAAGAGAGGAAAATAAAAGAAAAAACAAAACCAATCACGAAAAATAAATCACAGAAAAGAAAAAAGAAAAAGAGCAGACCTCCACATGCTTCAAGTAGTCTGAAACATCAGATTGCTGCATGTATTTGACACCTTCAGCAGCATAAAATTCAGATGTGCGCTCAAGGAATGGCTTCTCAAAGCTCTCTGAGTAAATGCCTAGAGCAGTAAACATCTCCAAGAGATGGTTAAGGAGGGCTCTATCAACTGCTTCACCTAATCTGAAGGACAACAAGAAGAATGCTGCATGTTATGAAATGGAAAATAAAAAGAGCTCGCACCTTAATCCCTTTGTAGCATTCGGCCCTCTCTGGTTTAGTAGGCAATAGCTAGAATCCGTTTTCGACTTTTCAGACTTAATTAGGCTTTCAATTTTGAAGTCTCTTTAGTGGTACCACCTTTCAAATGGTAACCTGTAACAGGTCTACCAAGATGTTTGGCTGTAGTATGCAAGCAATAGCAATGTACTTGTAGCAGCTTAGTGTTTTTTTTTTTTTTTTTTTTTAATGTCTTTAATTCACTGAATCTTCTTTCTGCTGTGGAAAAAGAAAAAGAAAACTACTGGAAGCAGGCTCTATACAATGCCTCTGAAGAACGGCATGGTGGGGTCTTTGACTGTACATACAGCAGGGGTGGTAGACTTAGTAGGGCTCAAGTCGAAGTCTACCAACTGATTAACAACTCGTTCGGTTGCACGCTATGAAGAACAAAAAACAGTGCCTCTGTACAGCGAGAAAACAAACAAGTAGGCCCCCAAGACTAGAAAACAGTTGTATCAACCCAAATTCCCTTCCAAGCACATAGTTTTTTTCCCACCTTATAGACACCTAAACATATCTTCTTTCCACAACCAAAACCCACCACAAATCCGATCATGGGAATATTAAACTAAGTTCCCAAGTCCTCCAGCAACAATAAGACAACAAGATCTATCATTTTCCCCACAACTTTTTCTCCACTGTCTTTTGAGGTTAACAAAGTAGAAAATAACACCTTAATTTCTTCCTTCTCTCCCCGCCACCAGGCCCAGCCCAGGCCATAGGCCCAAGAGGCCTGGGCCTAGGGCACTCCCAAAAGCCCAAATTTTGGGGGCACTCCGTATCTTTTCAGATTAGGCCTGAGTAGAACACTTTTTGACCCAAAAAGGAAAATATAGAAAGGCCCAATTTTACTAGCCGTCCATGGGACCCATGATCAGCCGGCGCAGAGAATCGTTTTCTTTCCTGAACATTCAAAAGGCTTTGTTAGGTATTTATAGCTCTTAGGTTTACCTCTTTGTTCAACTGGTAGCTGATGTGGGATTGGGAAAAAGTGTTGAATGCATCATTCTTCAACAATATTCAGTAACTTCGGTTAATTCCTCCTCTTTATCTTCAAATAGCAACGTCTACATGTATGTTTCAAACACATTTTCATGTATATATATGTATTTATATTTATATTTTAGTTTCATAATACTAATATTTATATTATTATGAAGTCACAGTTTAACTCTGGTTCGACCGCGGTTCAGCCGATGACCCGTCCACCCGGTCCCTTGTCCGGTTCGCTCACCGGCCCAGTTTTTAACACATTGTGTGGGGCAACCTTGCATCTCCTTGACATTAAATGTGTGAAGTTGTTTTGTTGTGGTGTTTGTCAAGGGTGCAAGTGTGATGCAAGGCTCCCCCTCTTAATTACTTCGTATTGATTATTTGATTACCAGTTAGTGATTCTCATGCGTCATATGTAATTGGAGACTTAGTGTTTTGACTTTTCTATTATTATATAATAATATTAGTAGAACTATATATTGTTTTGGCTTTCTCGTATTGTGATTATTGCTGAAAAAATTATTTAACGGTTCTACTCTTAGGGCACATTTTTTAGACTAGGCCTAGGGTACTCTAAACCCTTGGGCCGGCCGGCGTCACCCCTCCCTCAGATACTTAAAATTACAGCAAGAATTATTCCATGACCCTCCATCTCTCTTCATTAAGGCAAGCGTCAATTAAGAGGTTTTTCTATAGAAAGTGTTACTAAAGAAATGAGGATAGTTAAACAAAGATAACCGCTGTGTTTGGTTGAGAATTTTGAGAAGAATATTTTGAGATAGTGTTTGGATAGGTTTTTAGAAAAAATAATAATTAGAGAGAGGTGTAATAATTGGAGAGAGATAGAGAGAGAAATGAGAATAATGATTGGAGAAAGGGGTATGAGTAGAGAGAGAAATGTGATTAATGATTGGAGAGATGAGAGATGGGGAAAGAATCATTTTGGAAATTTTTTTGGAAATGTGAAGTGAACAAAGTGGTCCCGTGATTCGTCAACAGACAATCTCAAAACATAAAGGCTGGTATATTGCTTTACAAAATGCAGTACCAAACAGCTGTTCTTGTATACCCATGGCATATAACCAATAATAAATATACAAAAGATGTGATGGCCAATTAGATAATTTCCTGCATCAGCACAAAACAAAATAAATAGTTCCAAAATGATAATCGCAATAAGCTATGATTAGACAGATTGACAACAAAGGCACAGGCATGTATATATACCTAATAGATCAGCAATTAACACACATAAAAGAGCACACACTTAGCTTTCTTGAATATATTATCTAACTTGTCAAATGATTAGTACTTTACGGTAACACAATTGCACCCCGATTCACTACATCTCACCCAATTTATAATTATAAGTATACATGCATCACCCCATGGTAAGAGCAAAGACCTTAACTGAAAAAGTACACAGGAAATCTTGTTTATAACAACCAAATATAATGAGATTAAACTACTAAACTTTTGCTAATTCATATCGCAACCACAATGATCAGATATTATTAACGATAGGTTAGTTGTTCCGTCTATCAGAGCTCAAAAGAGTAACCTTTCTTTCTGGACATTGGATAAGATAAATCTTGAGCAACAGTTAGGGAATTCTAAAGGAGACAATAAATTACCTTTCACTCTCAATCATTTTTAGAAGGCCAAATACAGTTTTGTGCTCAACTTCTGCTGCTATAGAAAGATGTTTACGGAAAAGCTGCAAGCCCATGTCCCACAACGAACGCACATTTGGGGTTTGCTTCACATATGTTCTGTCAAGGTACAGTGCTATGCCACGAATCATCAACATCTGCTCACAAAATTCTTGCCAGCATTTCTCAACTACTGATAAGAAAACCACCAGATCTTCACTTTGGCCAGCCAAAGACTCTAGTGCAAACGATATGTGCGCTTCACACTCCTTTTCAATCCGTTGATAGAGACTTCCACCCATTTTATGCAAGCACAGGTCATTAACAGCCTAATGACCACACGATTTTTTAATTTATATCACGAGGAGCACTTAAATACAAATAAAAGGAAAAATGATGTGGAACTTGCCTGATAAAGCTTCTCCAAGTCACAAGGATCTGGTTGCTTCAAGAATATGGCACTTATAGCGGACTTCAGTGTTGCCCATGTATTATCCTCAAAATTTGTGGGCAGAGTTGGTTTAGCTTCAAAGATAGAGTAGCTCAATTTAACATCATTTATGTCAAGTCCCTAGCTCTACATATTCAGTAAGGTAAAGACATTCTCTGGAAAATGTAAGCCATTTCTTTGATGAAAACCGTCAAGAATGAAGTCTACTTTCAGCAGTCATAGAAGTTAGAAGCAATGATTTCGCAACAAGTCTAGTCTCAGGATGGGCAGGAACTTGTTCCCTCAGTTAGTTGAAATACATAATAAATTCTTGGACCTTCAGCAAAAGAAGAAAGAAAATCAATTTCAGTACATGAAGCCTTAAAGAATTGTTCTGGAGTGATCAAGCAAAAAGGTTTTAAAACACTTAATTTTCTAGTCCTAGATTTTGCTTAAAAATTTTCAAAAACCCAGACATTAACTACCCTTTTGCCTACCAACCTTGTTTGTGGGAGCCGTGAGATATGGAGATTAGAGTGTGGTACCTTTTTTTTTTGGTGTGGAGAAGCATTAGATCAAACTTCTCCATTGTTAGAACTTGTCCCATATTGATTAATTATAAGCTCCAAAATTAGTATACGGGCCTGGCAATCTCTTCACTCATTGTCAATTAGTTTGAATTGGAAGCTTTAAGCCTTTAACAATTCAGAAGGACAAGCTTGAAGAAGCTTATGTGGATCTTCAGAGTTATGTATGCATAACAAGGGCACATGACGAATCAATTGAACATTAGGAACATGTAATTCAGGCCACAGATGTTCAGTAAACAATTCAGTCTCATACAAACAATCAACGGATAAAGCCAACAACCAATGACACATCTTGACACCAATGAATCCTAAAACGTTCCCATAACAAAAATGGAGAGGTAAAGAAAGAACCTTTGAGGAGCTTGATGACGAGCTTCTTGGCGGGATGAGGCGGAGTGGCCTTCTTACGAGACAAATTGGAAGTGACGCCGCCACTGGGTGAGCCCTGACAAACGGCGTCGTAATTAGGGCTGGCGGGATCTTCTTCGATGATGGGGGAAGAAGGGTCGACGAGGTCGGTGGTGTCGAAGTGGAAGGGGATGCCGTTTTTGTTGCCGTCGAGAGAAGAAGCCACGGCCTGGGACTTGGCCTTTTTCATCGCCGGAGAGAGGTAACTGTCGCCGCAGCCGCTATTGGTGGTGGTGGTGGCGGCGTTGCAGGCAGAGCGCTTGTTGTTGTTATGGTTGTCGTTGGGTTGAGACATAGAAAGTAATCAACAGCTCATTGCAATAGAGACAGACCTTCGAATACGAAGGAGGAGAGGAGGACGAAGCTCCAGATGATGAGAGAGAGTCAGAGAGAGAGACAGAGAGAGAGAGAGATCTTACACCAGTATTATTACCGTAATAGTACTTTGAGTGAGGAACTTCTACTGTCCAAACAAAACGCACTGGGGAATGTTTACCGCCGTTCATTTCGACAACGTAGGACTCGAGTTTAATCCAAAATATAGATGGTGGGATTAAATTTATTGCTTAGATTAAATTTGAACTGTTCATTATCAAAGTGGATGGTCGGATAACGCATTACACAGTGTATAATTATAATTATGTACGGAGTACTACGGACTATGTTCCATGAAATTAATACTCCCTCCGTCTCAATTTGTTTGTCAATTATTCCATTTTCTGCTTCGTCTTAAATTGCTTATATCTTTCAATCCATAATGTTTTTCACGGTTTTAAAATTTTAGTATAATAGAATTAATCGTGAACTATCAAACAAGATCCATATTGCATATATTTGGAGATCAATATTAAAAGATATAAGCGATCGAAAATTAACAAATAAAATGGGACAGAGGGAGTACATTTTTTCGGTAATAATATAGAATTAGTTTGTGACGGGCCCATACTTTTCCACTAATCAGAGTGAGAGTAATGTTTACCCTCATTGGAGTGAACAAAATCATCTCGGTTTGCCTCAATAAATAAAGTAAGCTACTACAGTTTTTGATTTTTCATTTATTCGTAATTTTTTTTTCTTCAGAAATACTATTTTGATTCAAATACTATTTGCTAATCTACCACCGATTTTTGGACCAGGGGAGCCAAATTTTTATCCCTTCATCCAAAAAAATAAATGTTGATAGCCACACTCCATTTCTTGTCTTTAGTATTTATGTTAGGTGTATTTTAAACACTAAAATGGAATTTTTTTGAAATGTGGTTATTAAAAAGGTTAAATTCTTAAAACACCCCCTCATCTTTTCTATTTTTTCCTAAAACACCCCCTCATCTTTTCTATTTTTTCCTAAAACACCCCATCATCTTTTCTATTTTTTCGTAAAACACCCCCTAACCTTTAAAAACGTCCATACACACCCCATCATCTTTCACCGTTTCCCATCTTCATCCCTTCTGTTAAAGTTCTGTTAAAGTTCTGTTAACAGAGTAAGGGAAATGACTATTTCACCCTCATTTAAAAAACAACTTATAGAAAAAATAACCCTTCTCCTTCTCTCGCAACTCTCACTGCACTTCTCCTCAGAAATTGGGGCTCTAAACAAAGATTTAACCCATGGTTGGACTGCCCCATTTTGTCTTTTTACCGAGAGAGAGAGAGAGAGAGAGAGAGAAAGAGAGAGATTAGGTGACTTGGTTGTGATAGGTTCACAACTGTGATGGTCTCCGGCGAACTAGACTGCGATTGGGTTCACGCTGCCATGGATACAGGGTTTGGTTCGGGAATCAGATATACCGAGAGGGGTGATCATGGGAGTTCGGGAATCAGGTAGCGGGAAATCGATGATGTTGAGGGTGTTGAAACGGCTGTGGGAGCCACCGGAAGCCACCGTGTTTTTGGACGGTGAAGATATCTCCACCCTTGATGTGCTTACCCTCCGCCGTAAGGTTGGGATGTTGTTCCAACTTCCTGTTCTCTTTGAAGGTAAGATTTGTTAGATGTATTTTTTATTTTTGAAGGAAATATCTTTTTCTTTTTCTCTTTGATGATGGATCTGATTTTGATTTTGATATCTGATTTTCCCTTTGGTTCACGACTGCTGGATATAATTTTCCCTTTGGTATCTGATTTTGATCAAAAAACCTTCAAACCACAACTATGGAGAGTGAGGGAGAGGGGGGGTTTGAGAGAGAAGGGAAAACTAAAGGGATAATTCCGTCAATGTACGCATTCTGTTAACAGAGTTAAGGGGTTTGTATATTTCAAATAAATTAGGGGGTGTGTATGGACATTTTTAAAGGTTAGGGGGTGTTTTACGAAAATGGAAAAGATGAGGGGGTGTTTTAGGGATCCGGGGGCCCTGTAGTGAGTGAGCTCACTACATGCGTGTAGTGAGTGAGCTCACTACATGCGTGTAGTGAGCTCTTTCGGCCGTTCGATCTGAGATCAACGGTCCGGATCGTCTTACACTTTAAAAAGCACTTTTACAATTACGGAAACTCCAATTTATCCGGACCATTGATCTCGGATCGGACGGCAGAGAGAGCTCACTACACGCATGTAGTGAGCTCACTCACTACAGGGCCCCCAATTCCGTGTTTTAGGAATTTAACCTATTAAAAATAGGAGTGCCAAAATCAATTACCTTCGAAGAATAAGTAAAATAGCCCACATAAACTTTGAATAAGTAACTACTCAAACTCTTCAGCGTACAATAGTTACACGTTCAACCTACTTCAAATTGACTCGTGTTTGGCTTAATTAAATTTACTCGAGATTAGCCCATCTACTGTAATAAATAAGCTAAGATTGCACATACTTTCAAAGCTCGTTGAATTTTCAAACCAAATTTTAAACAACCAACTACTGGGCTCCTTGGATACATTTTTCACCCCTATATCCCCACTCTCCAATCCACAATATGCCATTAGGTTTTCCTTCTTTGGCTCCATTAACAACTCGAAATAGATTTTCCAATATCAAATCAAATTAACTTTTCGCACAATTATTTATCTCTGCAAGATATTCACAATGCTAATCGGATCATCATAACAAGCAGTGATGGGACACCATGGATTAAAGTATAAAGGTGAGATCAAATGTCTATTAATAGACCCAACGCCAAGGGATTTGGTCAAGTGATTATCAGAGAGTAATAAATGCTCATCTATCACATCAAATGTTCCATTTCCATTGAGGTCAAACATTATAAACCTTAGCTCTTGCACGGTAGTCCTGTTTGGTTCGGACGGTGGTCCCCTGAGCTCTCCAGCGACGACGATGAAGGCGCAGAAGTGCAGATCCGGTGGTGATCCTGCAGCGGGCGGTGAAGGCGCAGAGGAGGCGGTCCTTCAGCCACCCACCTCCACGAGAGGAGGTTGGGTCTGACATCGTTGTTGAGCGGCTTTTTTGTTTTGTTTTGTTGTTTTTGGTTTCATGTTTTCTTGTTGTTTTGTATTTCGGACCGGTAGTGTCCTTTGTACTAGTTTTATTATGAATATATGTTTCTGTTTGCTAAAAAAAAAGCCACAGAAGATTTACCCCGTCGTTAACTTCAAGACTCTGGAATTAGTCGAGGTACGCCCAACTTGCGTGGATATCCAATTATTAATAATAACTAGTTTTAGTCCTCGTGCTTTGCACGAAAACGCGGGCTCATTGTTAACCTTATTCCTAAACATGAAGAACCAGGTCCGTCTAATATCTACAACCCGACTTCGGAGATACAATAATTGAGAGTATAAAGGAGCAAAAGTTCACTTAAATGCACTTTTACGTCCTAGAGCTCAACGCTCCACACACCTTTACATACTGTGGCACTGTCAATATTTTAAAATAAAATTCTCTTAAAGGCATTATTTCCTTTTCTTCCTAACCTCTTTAGAAGCCCTATTTTTCTTTTTCTGACATTTGAGACTCTCTAATATCTAGGTTGATGTGTGATTATTACAAAGCTCACACATCAACCTTTTATGCGTCTTCCTTTCATTACCACGGGCTCAAATCAAACTCAACATTAAGCGGCAACGAAATTACTTCCATAAATAACTAACAAACATTAAAGTAACTAATAAATTAGATTAAAAGGATTTAAACTTGTTCCAGTAGCATCAATGGATTAATAATTTTTGAAACGATTGATGAAACGCGACGATCTTCCATTGCATGTCTTCAAGAATTTATCGAGTTATCCTACAACAAAAATAAAATTAGATTAAAAATGAAATTTAGATATTCCTGTCATCTCTCTTCTCCCTCCTCTCTCTATATATTTTTATCTCCTTGCAATATGCTCCATCCCAATTCTACTCCTCTCTTTCTTCTAGTGGAAGCAAAATGCTATAAAACTTTTTGGACTTGGGCACCAAGGAAGTCCAAAACATAGGGCAAATTAAGGAACCAACTTTTGACTTTTGAGGCCAAAAAAAAGTCATGCTTGTACTTGAGTAGTAATTGAATGGAGATTGTGAATTACCTAAACTAACCCCAAGAGTACAAGGCTACCCAATAGGACCAAGCTAATACACCTTTTACATTTTTCAATACACTTTCATATATTTTTATACACTTTTCACACATTTCAATACACTTTTCCAACCTTAATGTGTGCCCAAAACAAAAAAAACACACATACTATAATACACCTTTTACACTTTTCAATACATTTTCATATATTTTTATACACTTTTCACACATTTCAATACACTTTTCCAACCTTAATGTGTGCCTATTAGGCACACGTTAGCATTTTCCAAATAAAGGTCTTTGATAGGTATAGGTATAGAAGTGTGTTGAAAATTACAGAACTACCCTATAGCCTCTATGGAAATTCATAACTATCCTAAAGTGGCAATGAAATTACAAAAGTACCCTAAGTGGGCAAGCGACCACATCTCTCTCCCTTTATATACACTTTGCCTATTAGGCACACGTTAGCATTTTCCAAAAAAAGGTCTTTGATAGGTATAGGTATAGAAGTAGGGCTGCTCAAAAAAACCGGTGAACCGTGAATCCGGTCCGGACTGAACCAATCCGTACCTTTTGGATTTTAACCGTGGATTAATGGTCCGGACACGGATTCAAAAAATAAAAAACCGTGACTTTTGGATCGGACACGGATTTTGATTTTGAAACCGTGGATTAACCGATCCGGACCGTGAGATTTTTATTATATATATATATATAATTTTATCACTTTTATAGTTATATAGATATTGTTAATTTAACAGACTTACGGTTTGGTTGTATTGTTGTAGGACTTATGGTGAACTGGAAGTGTTAATCTCCTAATTATTGCTATTGTCTTTGTGAGTGAACTGGAAGTAACTATTTGTTATCCTTTGTGATAATATAATAAGTTTGCACCTTTGTTTGTTCAGTTATATAACTATCTGCCTTACTGCCTTTGTTGTTTTTTATTGGGGTTTCCAACTTTGAACTTTCTATTTAGTGCATTTGCTACTTGCTAGTGCCTTACTGCCTTTGTTTGTTGTTTTTTTTCGAATAAGTTGAAAATCCGGAACCGATCCGTGACTCGCGGTTCGGATTGGAACCGAAACGTGAGACTTTTGGATCGGACACGGATTGTATTTTCAAAAAACCGTGACTTGCGGATTAGGATTGGATTTATGCCAATCTGGACCGATCCGGACCGTGAGCACCCCTATATAGAAGTGTGTTGAAAATTACAGAACTACCCTATAGCCTCTATGGAAATTCATAACTATCCCAAAGTGGCAATGAAATTACAAAAGTACCCTAAGTGGCAAGCGACCACATCTCTCTCCCTTTATATACAAGTGTGTTGATAATAAAAAAAAAAAGAAACATGCCTATTAGGCCCTTTGTGACTCGTGCTATGCTCACTTTGATAATCGAAATAGTTCATCTATTTAAAAACTGGGTGGTGCTAATGCCAAAACCGTTTTTGTTTGTGTCAAAATCATTTTCGTTTGTGCCAAAATTGCAGTGCTTAAAAACCTTGTACCACGTGTAAGGTACAAGCATTTTATGCACTGCAGTTTTGGCACAAACATAAATGGTTTTGGCATTATCATTTCCCTAAAAACTCAATAAGATTAATCATGCAAAAAAATCAAATTGGGTGCCTACCATTTGATGGTTATTAATATTACTAATAGGAATTTCTGATAGTTCAAGGAACTGGCAAGATTTTAAGATGGAGTTGGGACTTGGTATGTAATTTCTGTTTTAATAGGAGATGATGTCGACATAAATTAAAAAAAAAAAATACAAGCTTAATTTACTGACCTATTATTACTGTTCTTAAATGTTGATACTTGTCTATTACGAAACACAGGCCATTTGCATTGTCATGTAGCTGTAGGCCTTTTTTGTTGGATGCAACACCACTTCTTCTTCTTCAGCTTCTCTCTCTCTCTCTCTCTCTCTCTCTCTCTCACACACACACACACACACACAGGAATCCTGGGAAGTAAAAAATAAATCCACTGTCTAAACAATTCCCCGGCCTTTTACTTGGGAAAGCATTCTGGGATTCCTTCGCCAAGCTGCCAATTTCAGGCAAAACAAAACTGCCAATTGCACGGCCTTGGAGCTGACTTCATCCATATTCCATCCACCTAAATAAGGTGACAAAACAAACTGAACTTAATATAGGTTAAGAAAAATAAAAGAGGAAAATGGCCTATTGTGGAGCATATACATGGACAAAATTCACTAGAAAGTAGGTTCATAGACTTTTCGCTTAGTAACTTGTTGGAGTTCAACAAAAAAGATATAAAAAGCTTTAGTCCAAGCTACAATGGAGTTGTGCAAGGATTTCGAAATGCAATTACTGGGACATAAAAAGAAATCTTCCCATAAACTACCTTAATCTCGTATCAAATCCTACTACATCAAAGTAGATCCTCCTAAGCATTCATGGTCATTAGACAAAGATGCTGGACAAAACCACACCTATCACATCACGTGCTAAGAGCAAGGTTTTGAAATCGGGATACGTCTTGTGTATCGTTTTTCTTGTTTTATAAATCGTATCGAGATACGTATCTGTATCGTAAGATACGTTAATCATAATTAATATACAATTAACAAGTATTTATCGTAAGAGCACTCTAGATTCTAAAAAGGTCATAGGACTCTGCAAAGCTAATGTTTATTTTTAAATGTTTTGGCGCCGAGCAAGTTAAAAAGAATAGTATCATCATCTTCTTAAGATGTAATTTCAGACAAGCCAACGAAGCTACATGGATCCAGCAATTTCTGGTCTCTCAAAATTCAAAATTTAAAAATATGATGGCACACACAGTATGCATGTGCATATACCTAAATACAGAAATTTGGAAATCCAGCCAGAAAGCATGGAGCTTTGATCCTCCACTTAGGCCTTTGATAATGTCGCATGTGCCTTTCCAGCCGTTGATAATAAATCCTGTCCATCCTTTGGGTGTTTACTGAGTGATAGTAATGAAACCTTATCCTATAAGTGGGCCATTTGCATCACCTAAAATATTATTAACTGAAACAGACAAGTAAATCCAATTTTTTTTAACCGTAACTCATGACCTTCTGCTAGGAAAATCCGCATGCCATCTCATTCAGGTTAAAGCTATAAACATTTTGGAGTGAAACAAAGAAAAAACCACACCTGTGAGAAGATGGGAGGAATGCTAATGCTATTGACCAGCAGCCAAGAAGCATGGACACGCCGTGTCCAACACCATTAGATGCAGACTGTGGGATAGCTTATCCTTCAAATGCATTTGAATTTCGCAAAGCCTACCAAAAAGAAGCAACTATATAAGGGCGATGGTAGAAGATGCAGAGAAGTCTGTGCACTAAAAAGCAGCATGATAGGGTCAAGTGCAAAAGAAACTAAACAATTTGCTTTTTCCTTTTTTGCACAGAAAGGCCTGGTTTATCAACATGGCAGTATTTCAAACGTATAAAGGTGTGAAGAATTCAAGGCGGCAAGACAAGCATGGTGTTTAAATTAAGAACAGACAAGATCAAGCATAAATAACATATGCAAATGGAAACGGTCAGGGACTCGGAAGAATACTTTCCAGACACCAGTATGTTCTTTTCAGGCCTCAATTCACAATGAGGTCCAAGAAGCCCTTCGTATACCCAAAACGAAAGACACTGTTACCGAATATTGTACACAACTAGAACAAAAAATGACAAATGAGAAATGTAGAGCAGATAAGCACTACACCTTGACATGGCTTATGTGAACCCTTTCCCCCTCAAAAGTGCAGGTGTGGTATCCTCTAGTGAGCGCCAAAATTTTGAGTCCAGAATCAGGTAGTTGGTCAAAGCCTAAAAAATAGTTCATTTTGCATGACATTGTCACTAGGCTAATAGCCTTCCACTGAAAAAAGGAATTCACCTACAAAAGGAGAAAATTCAGATGAGTTGACGAGGAATGTATTTCAGTTCCACTATCTTACCACTTTTAGGGTATACCATGGGATATGGTTTGTGATTTGGAGCATAAACCAAATCAGTTCAAGATGCGACCATCTGGAAAAATCATCTCCGCTTTTATGAACTTCCACAAGGACAAGAATGTATGACTGCAGAACAAAGAATCACAAAGAGAGATGAAGTAGATTTATGCAACTAGATTGTTCATCTCTACAGCCTACGCCATAGGAAAGTAAGGAATTTGCTGTCTGAAGTTCAGGAATTCAGTAAAAAGTATTTCTAAAGCAAAACTACATTGGCACATACCTGCTTTTAATGTCACAAAAAATGCAGCAAAGATTTTAAGCCCACTATTTCAAAATTGAAGCGGTTCTTTGATTTGTTGATCCAAGATACTTAATGTCCTGTAAATAGCACTTCTTTGTGTGTGAGAGCAATCTCCAGCCATAAAGACATTTTTCCTCTTCTCCACTTCAATCCAGCTGCATCCAACGGGTTTTTTGAGATCTCTTGTCCTCATAAGCCTTCTTATTGCTAGAACACCATCCCATCTATTATCCGCAGCATAAAGATTTGAAAGGACAATATAGTTCCCAATATCGCTGGTCTCAATTTGGAAAAGCCTATTGGCGGCATCATGTCCCATTTCCACCTGATGGTGGGCTCTACAAGCACCTAGTAGCGACCCCCACACACTGGCATTATCTTCGATGGGCATTTTCCTTGCAAAAGAATACGCATCATTAATTCGACCTCCACGAGCAAGGAGATCCACCAAGCAAGCATACTGTTCTTTGGTTGGTTTTATGCCATGCATCTTTTCTATTGAATCAAAAATCCTCAATCCTTCACTAACAAGGCCCGTATGGCTGCAAGCAGATAATACGGCAGTTAATGTAACATGATCCGGCTTTTCACCCAATTCAAGCATATGAGAGAAAACACTAAGCGCTTCTTCTCCCTTGCCATGCATGGCATATCCTCCAACCATTGCTGTGTATATAACAACGTCCTTCTGAGGAGTTGATTGGAAAAGCTTGTTGGCAGAATTGATATTACCACATTTTGAGTACACATCTATAAGGGCTGCACTTAAGTGAACGTCCTTGAAACAAGCCCTAACCACATATCCATGGCACTGCCTCAGGAACTCGAATGAGGCCATTTGAGCACATATAGTTAGGAGGCTCATTAGAGTTAAGGCATCAGGCTTCATTCCATAGTGTTTTAGCTCCTGAAACAGAATTAGAGCTTCAGATGGACAATTATTTATAGCATAAGCTCTAATCATTAGATTCCAAGTGGTGAGATCTCTTATGGGCATATTGTGAAAAATCCTATGTGCATCATTAGGTGAACCACTACTCGCATATCCGGAGATGATTGAATTGCATGTGATGACATTCCTCTTCCCTGATAACGTCTCAAAAATCTTCGAAGCATACTCCATCTCACCACACTTGGCATAAGCATCGATTACTGCATTTCCAAGAGTAGGTGTACTGTCGCCAAGAAAAAAGCCAGACTTAATAGAAAAGCCATGAACCTCTTTAACCTTGTCAACTTTGGAAAGAGCAGCACAAAGTTGAATTATAGCTAATATAGTTACAGAGTCAGGTTTTATCCTTTCCTCATGCATCCACTGTAACAGTTCAAAGAACCGACTTCCAAGATTTCTTTCTGAAAAGGCATCAAGCATAGAGTTCCATGAAATCAAGTCTCTCCTATAAATTGATGAAAAGGTTCTGAATGCGGCTTCCGTGTCTCCGCACTTGGCATAAAAACTTAAAAGGGCATTTCCCACTGATGTATTCTCTTGTAATCGAGGATGCCGGATAACATACCCATGAATCTGTTTGCCCATCTGAAATTGACATAAATTAGCATAAGCAGGAAGAATGCTGAGAAGAGTGACAGAGTCAAGTTCACCCCTCTCCAAAGAAAGAAATTCATGAAAAAACTCCATCGCCCTTAACCATTCGTTATTCGAGGTGAAGCCAGATATTATAGTATTCCACGAAACAAAATCTCTAACTGTCATTTTCTGGAACACGGACTCTACTCCTTTCATTTGTCCAATCCTTGAATAGAAGCTCAAAAGAGCATTAAAAACAGAGATATCAGAGGCCAACTCAGCCAACCTAAGCACATGACAATGTATCTCTCTCCCAAAGTGATAACCAACGCTCTCTTCTAACAAACCACAAACAGGCAGAATGTTTGCAATAGTTGCATAGTTAGGTGCTGTTGGTCCTTTCAGCATCCATCTAAACGTTTCAAAAGCTTCATCCATAAAATTGTTCTCGGCGAATCCAGCAATCATGGCATTCCACGAAACAACATCTTTCTCAGAAATTTCTTCAAACACGTGATATGCATCCTCGTAGACATCCCCAGATTTTGCATAAATGGAAACCAGAGCATTACCCACCAATGTATCGGAAAGTAACCCATACTTCATCACATAACAATGCACACTCTTGCCTAAATTCAATGCCCCCGAACGAGCACAAATAGGAAGAACTATTGCAAAAGTGACAGAACTGGGTTTCGGATCGAAACCGATATGCATTTCATGAAACAATCTCATAGCCTCAGTGTCATGATTCCTAGACAAAGAAAACCCAGATAGCAAAATGTTCCAAGTGATTGCATCACGATTGGGTATCTGATCAAACAGTTTTTTACAGTCATCAAGTGCATTGCTTTTAGCATACATGTTGAGAAGTGCTTTGGAAACAAGATGGCAGGCAGTGTGGCCAAGCTTCACGACATGGGTATGGAGTGATTTCCCTAATTTGGTGTCCGCAGTTGCAGCACATGATTTGAGAATGGCTGCAAAGGATTCGTAATCAGGTTTGAAGCCTGTTGGATGTCCTATCTTTTGAAGGAAGAGGGACAGGGCTTCATTCATGTTTGGAATCCATAAAATGGGCCAGAAATCATCTAGTTTGCTGTACTAATAGTTCAAGTACACTCGGCGTCTGGGAACTTGTGTGAATCACACTTCCATTTTTATCATGTTCTGCTCAACTCCATATATCTATGGATCCTCTTCTCTTTTTTTCTTTTGGCCGAATCATGATTTTCAAACATTTTTTTTAACCACATAATTTGTAAGTTGGACCATACAAATTTATATGTACGTTTTGACCACGTAAGGGCATTTCTAGTGTACTACCTAAAAAATTCCTTAAAGTGCCTTAACTAGTTAACTAAGAAAAACTAAAAAAAATGGTCTCTAGTGCACAAAAATTGACTCCCTAAAATCCTAGGTGGCACCCCTCACTACCTAAACTGTCCTAAGTGACTACCTAAATTTGGGGAGAGACTTAAGGAGAGAGAAAGATGAGAGTGATAGAGAGAAGGGAAAGAGAGGAGAATTTTGTGGGACCATTTGGCACCCCTCATCACTTAAATGAGTCTCACTCTAAAAGATAATGAACATTTTTAGGGAGCACCATTAAAGTGCATTTCTCCTTAGCTGGCTAACTAAGTTCTTAGCACACAAAATAGGGTTCTACATGTGCTTAGGTGTACACTTTAGCAAACATTTTTTAGGTAGTGTACTACAGATCCTCTAAATATCATAACACGAGTATTCACTAAAATTCATATGTTGAATCACCCGAAAAATTCATATATCAGGTCACACAAATTTATATCACGTGTCACGGAATAACGTACATTTCAAATAAGAGTCGTGTATTGAAACATTTTTCATTTTGTATAAATATTCTTCTCTATATATAGCATAGGATCATTGTTGTGAAAGTGTGGGTGAGGCTAAAAGAGCATAGGATCATTGTTGTGAAAGTGTGGGTGAGGCTAAAAGAAAGCAGTCGTCTTGTGATCAGATAGGTCTGCTCAATGAATCAACTTTGTAACGGCTCCAAGCCTCCAACCTGAACTCCCTCAATCGAATTAGGCATAGTTTAAAAACAAAATTAGTTCGCGTACGCAACATGCACGGATGGTGCATCTTAATCGTCCGAAAGTATTTTCGACGGTCCAGATTTTAAATAAACTATTCGCGCCTAGGTTTTAAATAAACTATTGGCGCGAATAGTTTATTTAAAATCTGGACCATTGATTTTTGAGATGGAGGGTTAAGATGCAATATGTGCATCTGGAATTCGTGAGTTGTCTGTACCCATAGCCGAGCTGGTTTAAAAATGTTAGGACACATTAAAGTATACATCATTTTTTTTCATATCATCTCTCATAAGTGCTGGTAGGACCCTACAAATAGTGTTGTGAGTCCGACCATCACTTATGAGAGAGGGATGTACTCCCTCCGTCCATCTTTGTTAGTCTATTTTTAAAAAATTTACCATTTTTTATTACTTATATATTTCAATATGGATGTCAAAACATATGCAATATGGATCTTATTTAATAAATTTCAATTAGTTCTATTATATAACTTTCACAAAAAATCTCAAAACATTGACAACATGCATTTATGCAATATGAATCTTGATCGATAGATCTCAATTAGTTATATTATATAAATTTTTAAAAAATTATAAAAACTATAATAAATTAAAAGATACAAACATTAAAAAATGATACAGATCTAAAAGTGGACAAAGAAAAATGGACGGTCTAATTGATGTACACTTTGATTTTGATGTGTCACCAGTAGCATTGCTCAGGCATAGTCTTCAGACATGGGCTGGAATTTCAAAAAGTACTTTTAGCTGATCCATTCAATTTGGGCCAGTCAGCCTATGTGGGTTTTGGTCCTGATTCGCCTCGGATCCGATCCATTCATACATTGCGTGCTTTGACTCGGACTTTTCACGTTTGGTCTTAAGGAGACTGCCAGCTCGGACCAGTCAAACGGGTCTCCTCCCTATCAACTGTCCAACCAAACCGGACCTTTTTCATGGCTGTGTCTCCTTTGACTGTCCTAAACCATATCCTCATATAAAACCCACCACTAAAATACTCCACAACTGTATTCCAGATAACACACGAGAAAGAAACAACAGCACAGATTCTTGCTAAGGTTTTGCATTTCAATGGCTGGAGCTAGTCATGTGCCAGTGAAAGTGGTATATATCAACACCCAGTACGTCGAAACCGATGCCGTCAACTTCAAATCGGTTGTCCAAAGCCTCACTGGTATGAACTCTGCCGTTGCATCGACGGAAGATAGCTCTTTACCATGTCAAAAGCGGAGAAAATGCGGTAGTGACATGCCAACCAAGAAATTCGAAAGATTTTCAATGGAGTTGCCACCCATGGAGGATTTGGACTCAACAACGGCCCTAAGTTTTTATGGTTATCGAGCCAGACATCAAGACGAGACCTGTTTTATTGAGTTGTCAAACATTTGGGGTCTTTGGTAAGAAAGAGTTATTGGTCAAGATGAGTTTTAAGCAATTATCGAAGTGGTCTAAGATGTGTGTAGTTCATGCATTGAGGTCTTCTTGTACTACCGTTGTTCCTTAGATTTCCATCTCATAATCATTTGGGTAATCAATTTGACTGGTCCCCCACGTACGTGAGTTTTTTTTTGAGTGATTTCAGCCAATTGAACAGCGGCCTTGTTTTGTTTCACCATTAATTTGCAAATATATACGTACATGTGTATGTGTATAGATAGTTGCAGAGTGTGGAGAGAAAAGAATGAGACGAGAACCGGATAGTTTTAAGAGATTCGGAGTTTTCCTCTTATAATCATGTGTGTGACCCTTGTGGACACAATAATTTGTCAATTGAAGAAAATAAATCCTCATTGAAAAAAGGAATTGAAAGAAAATCCTCTCCTCTCCATTTCTACCGGAAATCGACCAAATAAAAGAAAATTACACGTTATCGGGTTAAGAGAATCATATTACAAAACCATAGGTGAATTATAATATTGAAAAAGAGGTGCAAAACTTCCATTGATAGTTTGTACTCCCTCCGTCCCTATTTAATAGTCCTTTATGAGGATTCCAACTAAATAAGAGAACACAATCATTGCACTTTTCAAAATCTATTTTTCTTATTTTATCCTTCAATCATTACCTTTTCTTGCTTTTTTGATAGTTTGTACTTTTTTAGTATTTTATCCAGATGGGGATTGCCCGTGGATAAAGGTTGTTCGCTGTGCTTCGTTGATCATTTGTTCTTTTCTTGCACATATTCTATGAAGGTATGGACTTTGTTGCTTCAGTTGGACCACGTGGGCCTGTGGCTTGGCCTTGCTTTGGTTTGGCTGGTGAGATGGATTGGGCAATGGGTCATAGGAATAATGACTCAGTCTCCAGCCGTGTGTACAAGTTATGTATAGCGGCTGCTATCTATAATATTTGGAGGGAACGTAATATGAGACATTTTCAAGGTATCAGTATGCTTGTCCTCGCTTTGGGTGCTCTGATTGTGGAGGAAGTCCGTGCTTGCTTGAGCTCTTGGAGGAATTTGAAGAATTGTGCCGCTTCTAGGCTTGTAGTTCGCACCTGGAATTTGAGTTCCAGGGTGTTTCGCCCTTTGTAGATGTTTGGGTTCTAATGTTTCTGGTTTGTTTTGTTTTGATCTCCTAGTTTGTTAGGAGTTTGCTTTGTATTGTTGGGATGGATGTTCCCTATGTTCCGAGTTTGTTTGCTTCAATATACTGATTAATTTACCCAAAAAATGGAAGGTAAAAGAGAAAATTCATTAACTATTACCCGTTTAATGTTGAAATGAGACAATCTTTTTAGGACGGCAAAAAGTGTTAATTGAGACCATAAAATGAGGCCGGAGGAGTAGAAACCATTCTCCAATCCTGCAGCTTCATTTCCTATTTCAATAAAAAATGATAGGTACACACCCTCTCAACCACTCCCCACCACACCCTCTCTCACATGTGTGGTGGGGCTCACCCGGTGGGTCCCAGTGGACCCCACCACACATGTGAGAGAGGGTGTGGTGGGGAGTGGTTGAGTGGGTGTGTACCTATCATTGTTCGTATCCCTTCTGCAATTCTTGGCGATGAAACTCATCCCAAATCATTACCTCTTTCGTCTCATGTCGCTTGTCCACTACGGGAAACTCAATTTTGTTCATGTCTTCTTAAGAAGTTTGATTAAATTTCTAACATTATCCCTTATTCTCTATGCTCTAAAACTACTTTAAATTATTCTTGACGCTTAACTTGTGAAAATAAACCCTTTTTTTCTTATTTTTCAGAGAGGACAAACATTTTAATACATTCCAAAATATAGTATTTTGGGACTGAAAAATATTTTTTAATAACTCAGGTGTCCGGACTAACTTTTGCGCGTTCTTCTACTTATTCCATGAAGACAAAGTTTCGGTAGGTTATCTTTCAGCGTTGGGCTAGAGAACCCAAGGATTTTGGGCCCAGGTTCCCTGTTGTCTCATCCCAAGACTTTTCCGGCCGTCACAGTAGGCATGCACCTCAACCAGAAAAAAACATTAAGGGCCCGTTGCGCGTGTAATTTTTTGTATTCTGCACTTTTTTGGGGTTTTATCTTTACTTGAGTCTGAGTTATAAATTTGTACTTTTTCAATTTCTCTCGCCGAGACAAATCACAGAATCTAAAAAGTTTGCCGCAAAATTAACAAATATGATTTTGTTTTAATAAAGACAAAAACCAAGAAGTGCAAAAAATTAGGTGGAACGAGGCCTAAAACCCACTATGGAGGTAATTTTTCTTTTTTCCTTCCCTTCTCGTGCTTTTTCGGTCTTATATTTAGTTTTAATTGACTCTTCAGAAAACATATGACACGATACAATGAGAATCCCCAATCAAATGGTAAACCATGGGTTGTTTGATTCTATGCTGAATCATTTCACTTCTTTTCTTGGTCTTGTTTAAATATGTTAAACTACATTTATATTAGACCTATGTGACTATAATTTTCATTTTATTGTATTGAGTAGCAATTTTTATTTTTACTTTTTGTGATTCGTATTAGGTACCAATTTGAAGTAATGCCTTGACTAAAAAAAATGATGGAAGAGAGATAAAAAAGAAAAAGAAAAAAAGAAGGTCAATATTGTGTTACCTTGAGTTCTAGTGTCTTATGAAGATGAAAAATGCTTAAGCAGGGAAAAAATAGATACAAATTTAGCCGTTTCGAATTTATTTGATTTTTTTTCCCTCTTCAATACGATGGTACTATGCAATATGCCTTACAGATCATGATGGCTTTATAAAGGTCTCCTTTACATATCAACATGTGCCTTAACCCGATTTTAGGGGGTGTTTGGGAGCCTACTTTTTAGCTTTTGATTTTTTGACTTTTTGGCTTTTTGATTTTTTGGCTTTTGGTCAGAATGAGTTTTGGATGTGGGAGGAGTGTTTGGGAGAAATGTGCAGAATGTGTTTTGGAAAGGGAAAAGGAGAAGTAGAAATCAAAAAGTAGGGGTGAAGCTGTTTCTGGCTTCTGGCTTCTGGCTTCTAACCTCTAAAATGGAAAAACGGTTTTGGGAGAAGTAGTTTCTGGGTGTTGCTGCCAAACACCCAGAATGAGATAAAGAGAAAGCAATAAACTGATAAAGAGGCGCCCAAACATGGCCTTAATGGGGAGGATAACTAGTGTTGGAGTTATGCGGGCTATACGCGGTTTTGTACGGGCTGCGCATATTGAGATTGATTTTGCCTAATTAGTTGTACTTTTTTTTTTTTTATAATAAATAACAGCTCGAGTATAACTATCTAACTGAACCTTTTCAATGCATTGTATCGAGCACTACGGTGAGACGTGAAAACAACCGATCCCCATGCGCATCTTTCACATAGTCAGCCTATTTCATTCTTTTACCTATTACCCGAGGAGGACGGCCAGGTGGTGGATCAGTAGGATGATCATCAGGCACAGGAGATGGTGCATGGCTTTCTTTCTGCTTAAGAAAACTACGGTGAGAATGAGAATCACTCCGGAACTCTAGGAGAATGGGTGTTTTAGGGCGGGATCTCTCTCCAATGTGTTGCAGAGCCTTCGGCCGTGAGAGGGTCTTTTGGCTTCCTCCGGGCCGTGTGAAGCTTCTGGATACTATTAGGGTTTGTACTTTTTGAGTGAATTCCTTTGAGAGAGCCCCTATGGCATTCTTGGTAGAAAATTAGGTTCTTCGTTTGTCAGGTCCAGTTTTGGTCTTTTCAAGGGATTAGATATTAGGGAGTTTGATATTTATCTTTATGGTATCTGTGAGCCGTTTGATGCTCTATTGGGTTCCACCTATGGTTTGATTATCCCTATCGGGTTCCGCCATAGATTTTTCCTTAGATATCTTGTAGATGCTTCAAATTGAGTTACGGGCTGGTATAGCTGGCCTGTTGTTCCCTCTCTGTTTATAATGAATTCTCTTGCTCTTTTCCCATGGACTTGCTTTGTGCTTGAGGGGAACCACGTAAATATTGTGTTTCATTCCTCCTTGTTGATTCATTTATATTCTCATACTTCGAGTTTTGGCACAACAAGTAAATTCAATACCACATAAACCACTTTATGTGTGATGAGGCCCTTCTGGAGACAACAAATAGCACAAAACCCGAGATCAAAAGGGCAAGAAAGAAAAGGAGAAAGAAAAAACCCATAACCATTCTTGCTTTTCATATCTTCAATCCACTTATCATAATCTTATGATGACAACTTTGGTTGTAAAGTGTTGGAAAATTAGGAATTCCATGCCTCCTTTTTCAACAAATGAAGCAATGTGTGATGGTTTCCAACATTACAAACAGTTGAAATTTGGTTGTGATTGTTACAATTCATCAAAACCAATCAACTCAAAGGCAAGAAAGAATCCTTGGAAAGAAAGATATCTTTGGGCAAACACAAGAATTTTTCCAATTCTATTCAAGTACCCTCTGCTGCTTTCCCACCCTCACTCTTTAATGCTTTCAAGAAAAAGCATATGTGTTCTTTAAATCTTCTTCTTTGTAATGTCTATCTGAAAGTACAAAAGAAAACCCATTTTCCCCCTTAAGAGTGCAAAAAATGAACATACTAAAAGTCCCCTAACAATTTGCAATTAAAGCTTAAATTTCTTGTCCATTACAAACGGCATACACATTCACTCATATTCAGGATATTAACTAATTCCCTGAAGCTAATCTTTTACCAAAAAGAAAAAAAGAAAAGAATAAGATAGGAATTTGACCAGCTAGCCATACAAAGGACATGGCGTCTGTGATCCATCAAGAGAAGGAAGAAGTACAAGTCCTTTTTTTCTTTCTTGTTTTACTGCTCAGAGACGAGATAAAAAGAGAGTTTTCATGTGGAGTAATTATTCATGCCCCGTCCCGGAATAGCACCTCATTAGCCTATTTCGATACGACACGCGACAAACCAAACAACTACTACCAACAATTCCAAAGGAACCAAAAACTGAAGTTCAAAAACCACATTTTATATATATCTTAAAACAATTGTCATTTGCAATCTACAACGGAAGTCTGGAAAGAAATAAATTATACGTAAACAACTATTGTCCAAAAGTAGCTATACACACATCATTAGTTGGCCAGGAGACAAGACTCTCACAGGCCTTAATTAACCACATATTCTTTGAGCGAGTTACAACGCACAACGTGACCCATAGTGGACACCGACCTATACCTGCAAAACTGGAACCCAGAACGAGTTCTAAGAGTGTATGTGAGACATGGATGTTGCTCAATGAATGCAGCAAATCCAAACACCAATTATCATGAGTAAAGGCAATAATCGACACAAAGTCATTTAATTGACACAGAGTCAAGATCTCCACACAAAGTTATCATTTTGGCATAAAGCCAATGAATCAACACGAAGTCAGGAGCACGACACTAAGTCCGGCCATTGGCCGTTATTGCCCATCGACACGAAGTCACAGTTCAAAACACAGCCTGACTCACCCTCCGTGGACGAACCTTGCGGTCCCGGAGCACAGTCACGTGCAGTGCTCCGAATCATTCAAGTATCGCACATTCATGTGCGGTCCATACACTTAGTTGTGAACCCTACAAGAATGTGTGATAGTGCCGTATCCCGGAGCACTACATAGCTGTATTTCGGAAGTACTGAATAATTATACTTTCATGTCGGGGGAGATATTGCAAGGAAAAATCACGTAGTGCTATAATGTGTGTGTATATGGATATATATGGATTATTATCTCCATGTGGCTGATGCAAATATGCAATGGCTTTTAAAAAAGGACCTTTTGCTGACTCTACCCTTTAGTTCTTTTTATCTCTTTTACTAGTCAGATCACATGCATGGCATTTAGGAGTTAACAGAACTAAATTAAAGCAATTGCTGGTCCAATTTGGCTCTCTTGCTTACCAAGAAATCTGACCTGGCTATATATCACTATTTGATCATATGAATCTTATGTCGGTCTCTATAACAAGTTGGAAATTTATGAAAGTACGACTGTCTTATGTACATTTCAAAAGAATTGGGAATAACCAATAAAGGAAAGAAGAAATGAGGAACTCTTCATCATGAAGGAATACAATTACAATAGGCATGATTAAAACTTAGTATTCTACATTTATTTTTTCAATATAACGAAAACCAAACATAATTTTTTTTTGCGTTCTACATATTATCGACGGGTTCTAAAAAATAACAATTCCAATCACTGAATCAAATTGTAGAACTCCGTCCTTCCTCCAAATATATATAGCTTGCCCCCACTATACAAAAATCTTGGCTCCGTCAGTGTGCATATGTGAGACGAGAGACTGCTAATGTACTAGGGACTAGTTGAGGTAAATGTAGTGGGCCGAACAATCAGTCAGTTCAAAAGGATCAAACTAGTAATCTTGAAGTATGCCGTTGTTGACCTAGAAACCTCCAAGGCACATTGCCGAGCGGTGATGATGTTGGAGGGACCGGTCGGCAGGATTTGAAGACTAGCCAGATAGATAATGGTCTCGTGGCTTGGCACGTTGAAGAAGCCTAGAAGGGGCGATAGCCAAAGCCAAATATCTGTCTACTTCTATTAACGAAGCAGCTCGGCCAAATGCATGCGTCGGCCATCCTGTCGCTCGGTGCTAAAGGTCGTATGCGACCAACTCGTGTCATCAAAGCGAGCGCTGAACAGTCCCCTATGCCGAAAAGTATGGTCCAGATATGGTTAAAGCTGACTCAGCACGCATGACACGTCAGAGCAGTGGAAGACGTTCCTGTAACCGTTTGAGTTCTTATCATAGCGTCAAGAGTGACGTCAGCCGAACGGTACATCACACGAGTCAAAGGACGATTGGATGCAAGCGCTGGTGACCTCCTCAATCACCATTGTCAGGTGTGACGTCAGCCAAGTGGTTATTGTGAGTGCGAGGCACAATGGTACTTAGGAGCCTAGTAAAGCTCACCCTATAAAAGGTAAAGAGTAGAGCCTGAAGGAGGTACACACAGAACCCTACTCTAAACCCTAGATCTGAGTTTTGTACTTCATCTTCCTCCACTTACTAGATCGTCGGAGTATCTTTCCGGACTTCCACGGTCCCGACCGGTGCTAACGCGGTTGTTCAGCGAGTAGGTGCAAAACTCAGGCGAAGGTTTAATTCTGGAAGTGATCGGTCGGATCAGACGGTTCAAGGAGGCTAAATGCAGAAGTTGAGCCACCACAGTAAATCTTTAAACATACAATGCAGTCTGTAAGATTTAGATCAAACAACACAACGGTATTAATCAGAGCTACTATAAATTAAGGATTAAGGGTCAAGGCCGGAAACTAATTTGCCCTTTATTCCACGAAGGAGGCATCAATTAATTAAGACATGCAATGTATTTGTTAGGAAATCGAAACACAAACAGACGTGCGTAATAGAAAAACGGAAAGGAAAAACGAGACACAAGATATACGTGGAAAACCTCAACGTGAGAAAAAACCAAGGGAGTCACACTAGTCCACTATGAAATAAAAAAAAAGAGTACAAGTATTCTCGCAATCTCTCTGAGATCTGCGTTTTCTCTCGCCTTTCACTGTTTTTCTATGAAAACCGATAACCCTAATTATTAGCAAACTGCAAAATAAATAGGTTGGGCCCCATGGCCGAAATTACATACCGAGGTCCAAAAACATCGTTTTCGCACCGCCCCTACACCCCTCGGCTAGACCATTGCTAAAAGTTGTCTGTACCCCAACGGTATCCGGACCGAGGTGCATGCATATATACGATAGCTTTGATGTGTGATTCTAAATTATGGTGCTTCAGGGGGTTCCACTAACCCAGTTTTTTGAAAAAATTGGTTTTTCACGGTTTTTTATGTGATATGTTGTGAGAGAATGACCTGTCTCGGTGTTTGGAAAAAAAAGTTTTTTGTTAGTGGAACGCCCCCTAATGTGATTGTAACAGTAGCACTTGTCACAACGGTTGTGCAGCTATACTTAGATGCATGTAGTAAGGTTTTCAACTCAGATAGAGAGGATATTGGTATTGATTGATTGAGTTGGGATTAGGGTAGTGTAACTTTTAAAATATAATCAAAGAATGAAGGTAATATAATTTTTTGGGGGGTTGATTAGGGTAATGTAACTTTGAAATATAACCAAAGAATGAAGGTAATATAATTTCTTTTAAAAAAGAACCCCCAAAAATGAGTGATTCTAAATTATCTTGCCTCAGAAGCTGTGTCTATACGTTTAGCAGAAGTTCTGTCGCTAATTTTGGTCGAAAAATAGCCTTTTTATCGTCTGGAGGAAAAAAAAAAAACAAACCTCTTTAAAAACTCATTCGGAGAAGCAGTACATATTATTTCTTTCATCTAACTTACCAATTAATCACCCAATATTGTGTCACATTGTTAATATACTTTTATGCCCAAAACAAATCAACTGTCGGCATAGATGATAATATGATGTGCAACTTAACTCCGGGGATTTGGCCAAGTAATTATGAACAAATAATAAGTGTTCTTTCATGAGATTACATGTTTCATTCTGACAGAGGCAAAACATATTAAATCTTGGGGCCACTGGAGGTTTGTCTGGTCGTTAACTTCAAGTCTTCAAGACTCCAAAATTAGTCAAACTGTGCGGAAACTAACCTGGATGGTTATAAAAAAAAAAGAAGAAGATTATAGTATGCAACTTGAACATCTATTAAAGGAAGTCAAGTAAATGAAAAAATCCAGAAAGAGATGTCGTTACCAGATAAGGACACTTGCCCATCTTTCATTGTCATTCTACGTAATACCATTTCCCTTCCACTTACTAAACACTTCTTTAGTTCTTTCTTCTTCCTTTTTCCTGTTTTGATGGTACGAGGGGTTCGAGCCAGCTTATGCGGATTTTAACTAATTTCCTCTTCGGTCCGTTTAAAGACAGGTGATCCAGCACCGATACTAAGGAATTCACAAAAAAATTAGTACTTTCTTACGGTCTGATCCCAAAAATCAAACCCGATCAGTTGTGCGAGGATTAAACCCACCAACGAACTGCAGTAACCCTTGTGAGCAAACCCACCAATTGTGTTGGGGAGCAGCTTACTTTCTTTAGTCTTTCTTCCACATATACTTCTCCAATTCTATGGCCCCAAATAACGCAAGTAAATCATCTTTGAACGTCCCACCTATAAATATTAAAATGCAACGGCAGCAGCTGCATCGATCATGCCTTTGTTTTGTTTGTATCCTTGTCAAAAAGTATTCTCACAACTTTGTTGTACTTAAAAAAAGGCCAAAAATTACTCAACTCTTCCTTTGTTAATTTAAGACTATATATTTGCTTGTGTGGTTCTAATTATGCTCCAATTTAATAAACTCATTTAGTTTAATTAAGTTACGACGGTGGCCGCTACGAAACGATAACTGTAATTATTATCATTATCACAATAATATTATACATGACATTCAGCATCAGCATCATCATACTATATGATTTCTTTCATAATTGATGTTGCTTTTGGTTTTGTGTCAGTACTCTCCTTCCTCCTTTAAACAACCAAGATTCCTTTGATCCCCCCCCCCCCCCCCCCCCCAAAAAAAAAAAAAAAAAAAAAAATCCAAGATTCTCTTTATTTTCTTCAAATGAGGTTTTTATTTTATTTTATTTTATTGTTTTTATGTTTCCGAATCTCGACTAGTTTAGTTGCAAATTCGTCGTACTACTACGTAGACCTTTCACGCGCGATAACGATTTCTTTTTTGTCTTCTGATATGTCTAGTCCAACAAATCGACATTAACTAATATTAATATCTAACTATTAAATATGTTTCGAATTGAGTAAAAAGAATAAACGTTCATTTTAAATTGTTGACACTCTATTATTGGAAAATCATATGGCCATAGTACAGCATTAGGCACATGAGCCTGCCGACTTGTGCACATTGTTAGGTAAGTGATTGCTTGGTGGCTTTGTTATAGACGGCTACGTAATTGGTCTTATTTTCAAAGAAGAGGATATGTGATCCAATAGCTAGTTATTTCAGCGTCATATGGTTTGAAATTAAGGATATTTAGTCAAAAGGAGTGGCTTTTTGGATTGAATCATATTCCAGAAATATCAGACCAATAGATGAGAATGTTCAACATTGGATGGTGAGAAGGTTTATTTATTTATTTATTTTTTTGGTACTACGGAAATAAAAAGGAAACTAAGGAGGAGAGTCAAACTGCATCAGCAGTGCAAAACAGATACAAGGATTACCTAACTGAGGATAGACTAAACTAGTTCTAATCATGGAAATTAGTCCAGAATTTGATGAAGATTCAGGCTGTCCCTGCTCAAGAACTCCCGAATTTCCAGAGGAGGGCTCGCAGATACCACCAAGGCTTCATTTTGTTCAGCCCCCAACCTAGCAAGGAAATCCGCACATTGATTGGCATTCCTGTTGATGTGGGTGAGGGTGCTACCCGTTCGATTTAGAAGGTACTTCCCATCATTAAGAAGATTACTCTGTGGGTGAGAAGGTTTATTTCCTATATGTCTTCCACAATTTATTTTTTTCTCGAAAAGTCAGTACTGTTAATTGTAGTTAGTGATATTTGAACCCGAGTTAAGGCAAGGGAGTATACGGTGCCTACCATTGGCTACATGATCTCCACTTGTTATCTTCGATCCACAATTCTTAACGAAAGGTGGGTTATGGAAAAGAGATATATAGAGAAGATATTGTGAAGCCGTGTAGCAATTTACCGCAAGTACAGTGAAAATAAAAAGTCAGAGACACCTAATAACGAGTGAAAATTAATGAACTTAAACTATCAAAAATGCATACCAATCACCATTTGATCAATCAATCAAAGACTTTTCTCTTTTAGCAAAAACAAAAATATTTACATTGGTACTGTATAAGATTAGATTGTCACCTTTTGCCTCATAATCAATTGGCAATATTGAAAAATCTTGCTTTCACATTGCACCAATATGATCACTACCCCATTAATTCTTATGCAATATCTCTCTCTTTTCTTTGAAGGGAATAAAGTTAATAAGGGCATACTGATCATATCAATAAAGAGATGGCTTTTTTGAAGTCACAAAGAATTGTCTAAAATAACTTAAATTATGCAATAGAATCAGAAGGTGAGAAACCAATAGAATTAATGAAGAAAGAGCCAATAAGGCAAGGCAACCTATTACCTCTGTCCCCAAAATTACTAAATTCAAACAAGTAAAGCAAGGAATTCCCAACATAGCCAATCATCTTCTATATATACCCCCTTTGCCTATCTTTCTTCCTTCCCCCTTCCCTCTCATTTAGCTAGGAATCTCTCTCTCTCTCTCTCTCTCTCTCTCTCTCTCTCTCTCTCTCTCTCTCTCTCTCTCTCTCTCTCTCTCTCTCTCTCTCTCATGGCAATAGGTTTTGCAAGAATTGCCTTCATGCATACAATTCTTGTATTTGCTCTAGCTTTCTCAGGTACGCTTCTTCCTTCATCATATGCATGTTTGTGTCCTCAAGTCTTTTTTTCCAATCTTTGAGCTTAAACCCATTTTCATTTTGACATGTTAGTTATTGATTTTTTGTTTTCATAAGAGGTAATTGATTCGCACATTTATAGGGGTGCATATGATACGCACCCAAATAGGAGGGGTGTATTGTAGTCTTTCCCTACACATTACATCGAATTTTAATTTTTTTGATTGTGGTTTTGTAGGAGGAGTTGAATCCCTTGGCGTCAACTATGGCCAAGTTGCCAACAATCTACCGCCGCCGGAGCAAGTTCTTGAGCTTTTAAAATCTTATAAGGTCACAAAAGCAAGAATTTACGACACCAACCCAAAAATCCTAACCGCATTTGCCAATTCCGGCGTCGATCTCATTGTGATGGTAGAGAATGAGGTTTTGAGCGATTTAATGGACACGCAACAAGCTCTCCAATGGGTTGAGACCCACATAAAGCCCTATTTCCCGGCCACCCGGATCACCGGGATCGCGGTTGGCAACGAGCTATATTCCGGCGGCGACACCACCCTATTGGCCAATGTCGTGTCGGCAATGTCCGCCATTCACGCCGCACTGGTCCAACTAGGGCTAGATTCTTACATTCACGTCTCCACACCCAATTCCCTAGCCGTTCTAGCGGAATCTTATCCACCCTCGGCCGGTACTTTCCGGCCCGAAATCTCCGGGATAATGACTCAAATTTCCCAATTCTTGGCATCTACTAAATCACCCTTTTGGATCAATGCGTACCCATATTTTGCTTATAAAGATGAGCCTAACAATATTTCTTTGGACTACGTTTTATTTAACCCTAACGTTGGGATGGTGGACCCCTACACAAAATTACACTATGACAACATGTTGTATGCTCAAGTGGATGCGGTTATTTTTGCTCTAGCTAGATTGGGCTTTGGTGGGCTGGAAGTTCGGGTTTCGGAAACCGGGTGGCCTTCTAAGGGCGACCCGAACGAAGTTGGTGCAACTGTACAAAATGCAGCCATTTATAACCGGAATATTTTGAGTAGGCAATTGGGAAACGAAGGGACACCCTTGAGGCCTAACTCTAGATTAGAGATTTACTTGTTTGCTTTGTTCAATGAGGATTTGAAGCCCGGGCCCACTTCGGAGAGGAATTATGGGCTTTTTCAGCCCGACGAGACTATGGTTTACAATGTGGGCCTCTCGGCTTTGTCCAGCACTTCGACCTCGACCCCGACCCCGACCTCAACGATGTCGTATGGCTCTGTTTCTCTCGCTTCCTCTGCTGCTAGTTCTAAGGTAAAACCATAGATTTTTTTTTTTATTTTTAAAAAAAATTCTTTTTACAAACAAATTTATATTCATTTTTTTTTATTATGTCAAAATGAGAAGAAAATTTGGTGGGTGATGGAAAAGGTGGGGGATAGAAGAATAATGTGTAGATTGTAAATTTATAGACAAATAATTGAAAGAATATATACTGATATGATGCTTTTACTTCACTCTTTCTCTCTCCTCTCCCCTACTTTTTGTTTGGGTGATGGTTATTGTAAAGCAGGTAGCAAAGATGGGATACCAAAGCTTGGTGTATTGGATTTTTGTTTATTTGACGGCCTTCCAAGTACTCTCAAGAAGACCCTTTTAAACGCTTGCGCGTCCGCACCTGCGCCCGCACGAGTCCCAGTTAACACACAGAACTGGAGAGAAGTCGCTCCCATGTACAGATACTAGTATTAGTTTCTCAGGCTATGTCCATTTAGGAACTTAATTTGGCACGTCAAAACATGCAAACTTGCGACCCCTTTTGCAAGCGAGGACCAAACGGATATATACATGTTTTCGGGCCGTATTGGGATCCTGAACCTATCTTGACATTTTCTGAAAGGATGAGGAGAAAAAAAATTCACTATTTTTTTTTTCTTCATAAATTCAAGATCCAATTAAAGGCAAATTGAAGGGGTAACCTCAATTTTCTCAACTACCCAGAAAAAAAATTCCCTGTAACAATGGGTTTTTGACATTGAGCTTTAAGGGGTCATATGGGAATCATCATCATCATCAAATGGGGTCAATTTCACAAACATTGATCAGAGGAGGAGCTTCTTTCACCACTACGCTTTCGTTATTACTCAAAGACTTGGTAGACTAATATATATTTCCCGGTTTAATTACTTGTCCGTTTTAGCAAGCGAGGTAGGACTACGAAAAATATTATTGTATGTCATTTTCATTTGAATATATATATAGAAAGAGAATAGTGTGCTCGAGCTCAAATCTTGTGTAAGGATTCTCTCTCATTTCTAGCAAGAAAGAAAGAAAAGGTCCCTACTTTCGGACGTGGATTCCATCACTCTCTAATTCCTACATATATATATGAAAGCTTCTCATGCAATTAATTGCTATATTCCCATGTTATCTCTCTATCCCTTGTGTTCGCTATAGGAGATAACATTAAGTTAAGAAGGAGATAATCTAAACCAAAGAGTGCAAAAAGGTTTAGTCCTTGTTTGATTCTTTACTTTTTATCTTGAGAAACAGAGGGGTGCTTTATTGCTTTATTCCCTTACCAAGAATATATATATAGTATAAATGAACGTCATCAAATGGTCTGTCTCCAATTCTTTATATTTAGATTTGTGTGTTGTGGGAGAGAGATATTGGGGGCCATGTAAGCTATCAGCCCTTTACCAAGTTATCTTATCACTCATCACATCAGCAAACATGGTGCACATGCAGCCCAACAATGACCCTGATTATGTAATGTATGTATATAACCACAAAGAATTTGGACGGATATAGGGTAAAATAGTCTTTCTTTTTTAACCTTCTTTTCTTTTTCTTTTGCTTTATTATTTTGACGGTCAGCGTGTACGGGCCAGTTTAAGGATACCTCAATTAATCTCTTCTTGGATCTGGTCAAAGGATGGGACCCCAGGATTTGCAAGAAACTTTTTTCTTGCCGTCTAACCGGAAGAATTGAATCCTGATTAATTATGTGTAGGTTTGCAAACAAGTCGAGCCAAGTTTTAGTGTGTTCAAGCTTGTGTGTTAAGTTTTTTACAAGCTCGAGCTCAATGCCGAGCTCAAGCCGAGTTGGCCTAAGCTTGACTTGAGTTCGAGCTTGTTCACGAGCGAACGAACACACCTACACACACAACAAAAAAAGTTTTACTTGTGCATTAGATATATTTTGTATCTATATATACTCTACAGGAAAATAGTCTCAATTTCAAAATAATAAGTTTAGGAAAAGATGGTGCATTAAGATATAAAATTGGAATAAGAAGTTATATTATGTTATTCCTCTAAAAAGTAAACGGGCCTTATCGAGCCGAGCCTTGCTGTGTTTAGACTTGTTTGTTTAGGTTTTTAACAAACTCGAGCTCGAGCCGAGCCACAATAAAAAAAATTAACGAACCGAGTTCGAACGAACACTTTTCGAACCGAGCTCACAAATGCCTTGATTCATTTGGAACCCTAATTGTATGATAAACAAACCCACCAACCAACAGAAGTAACTCTCACGGCTCTTTTTGAACCTTCAATGGTAGCAAACGACATGCCTAGCTAGCTAGTGTACATCAAATGTGTGATTGTCGTACTAGGCGTCTTCTTTGCTTTCTGCCACCAAACGACACACACGTTCTAGAGTCAATTATGTCACGCTAGATTCAGTAATCTACACGTATGCTAGCAATAGCATGTTGAGCAGAGGGAGAGAGATTTCTTATTATTGTGCTATTGCGCCGTATTCCAGCCTTTTTGGTCTCACAAATTGACCATAAAGTGCGGTTGTCTGAATGAGGATGAGGAATTTCATTCCTAACTCACATGTTTTCTTTACCAAAAAAATAGACAATGTGAGTAGAAAATAATACGGCGCAAAAAAAAAAAAAACATATTTGGCTAGTCTTTTTTAGTATATTACCATCCAGTCCACTTCCTATCCATGCTCTTAAGTTACAGATTTCGTCCGCACCTCGTAGTTCTAGACCAAATCTTGACGATCCGAACCGTTCAATGTGTTTAAAACGCGTTTTTAAGGGCTCATGTGAGAAATCAGCAAAAGAAAATACCAGGAAGGGCTTGATCCGAGCAGTTTTTCATAAAAATGAACATATACAGTTTTTATGAAAAATTGTTCGGATCAAGCCCTTCCCAGTATTTTTTTTTGTTGCTGATTTCTCGCGAAGACCCTTAAAAACACCTTTTAAACACATTGGATGGTTCGGATCGTCGAAATTCGATCTGGATCTATGAGGTGTGGACAAAGTCCGAATTTTAAGAGTTTGGATAGTAATTTTAGTGTATTACCATCTATCTATATTGTATATACTAAAGAAAAGTTGTTTCTTAAAAAGAAAAGAAACCTCCACTTCGTTTCTCTCTTCTAGTGGCATTTTTTTTCTTCTTCTTCTCATGTTTACCTCATTCCACTCAATTTCTTGCAAAATAAAAATTGCTATAATTTTTTAATAAGAAAACTAGCTATACAAGTCATCAGAATTATTTACTTCCTTTAATCGCGTCTAATCTAATTGTCAAAATTCCTAATTTCTTGAAACCTCCACGCTTCCAAACCCCCCACTCCTAATTTCTTGAAGTTTTGATTTTTTTTTTCAAAAAATCGGGAGAGAGGGAGGAGAAAAATGGTGGAGAGAGAGATTGATTGATTTTACGGAAATGAAGAGTTAGAGTTTATTAGATAAAAATAAATAAAAATATACTTTTTAGTTTTTGTTGATTTGCTTTGTTTATATTTTCCACAGTTGCAAATTAATTTGAATTTATTATAAACACTCTTCAATAAAAATAGATATATTGTCTTCCCATGATAGAACGAGAACAAGCCCGCAATAGAAAGAGTTTGGGGAGCCCCTTAAAGAAAATAATGTTTGTTTTATTTACGGAATGAAACTTAAGTTGAACCCTCCTTCTTTAGTGCAAACCCGGGGATCAAATGCCATTGTGCATCGAATACGGGGCCAAGGAAAAAAGAACTCTCTTTTTTATCAGCCAGTGTGGTTGTGCCCGTTCGATACGCTGGACCGAAAAAACACCAATGTGGTTTTTTTTTTGTGGTTGTCAAGTGCAACAAACGGGTAAAACACTAGTATATCCATAAGAAAACGATGTACTAATTAGGAATAAAATGAAGTCATAGAGCGATACATCTTATGGGAATAAATTACTTCTGCTACGGTGGAAACCATGGAATTTCCGCCACTGTTTGTGAACCCCACCGTGCATTTTATATATTATTGCAGAATGACTTTTCGTGAGGAGGAACGTGGACGCAACAAGTGGCAGTAATTCATTGGATTGTGATTCAATTTTTTAAGTGAGACATGTAATCTATTCATAATAGATTTAACACAATCTTTTTTGAATTTCAAAATCGTGAATCTATCCCAATTGGCATATGATTTGGGATCCTCAAGAAATAAATATCCAAAATTAAATACCATATTGGTCAACTCTAATTCAAAATAGAATTGAAATTTACACCTACTCAAATAGGAAATTTGAATTCGAGAATTGCATATTTAAAGCCATGATTTGGGTTAATTGAACAATCTGTGTGTTTTTTTTGAATTAAAAAATTACACATTTGTGGTGATTTATTGATTATTTTGTGGGGTTTTTTTTGGCTTTGACAGATTAAGCATTATGGATGTAGATGAGATCTAAGCAGAAAATATTGAAAGTGCTAATAATGAAAGATGGTGTGTTGTACAAAATTAGTACCAAAACATTATCAGATTCGCTATGTAAATAATTTATTTCAAATTATAATTTCTCCTTTTGTTTAATGGAATCAAGATATATTGTGCCTGTTCATATAGTAATTGATATATTTTTCTATGTATTTTCGTGTTCTACAAGTGATGATCTTGGTGCAAAATTGTGATACGGTAGCGCCAAACAAACTGTATTGTTCCAAATGAGAGAAATTATCCTACCATGGAAGAAGTGAGTTTCTTTATTTGTATTTCATCATTTGTTTTAGTGTTCAAATGGTACTTCAAACTTGGAATGAACATGAACTAATTAACAATACTTCTTTATTTTTTGAGTTATTCTACCGAATCGATCGCTCAAGATCTTTTGGGACCCGAGGGAAAAAATAGAATCCCCTATCGTGGTAGACTCGATGATCGATCCTGAAGAAGAAAATGCATCACAAAGTCATAGTCATATAATTATGTGTCATTATAGTTCATCTTAAGCAATATCCATAAGATAACCTAACAGTGGCAATCGGTAACAAACATAAATTGCCTACGAATTTAAAATATAATGTTTTGTAAAGTTAAAAATTACCACCTGTGGGGGTCTCTTCGCCGGAGTGAACTCTTTGGACCTCTTGGAGTGAGAAGGGCAGTGCACGCCTGAGCCGCCGCTACTCACTGGAGATGATAACCTGCACACGTAGACAACCACGTCAGTGCCTAGCCCGGACGGTGGTGGTCCGGGAAGGCACTCCGATGATCAAGTCAGTCACCGGAGGGGAGAAATGCACCAGAAATCTCAGAGAGAGAAGTAAAGAGGTAGAGTTATGAGGGTATTGAATGAGGAGAGAGGAATCCCCATGGTGGTAGTTGTGGCTGGGTATTTATAGGCTGAGGGGCGTGCGTCCCACGCGCTCGGCGCCCCTCACGCGCCTGTCATTCACGCTCGGAATGACAGGTGACATGACCTTCACCCCAGCCCCAGACGCCATGTCTGGGCTGACGTCACGGCACGTGGGTTCGAGTAGTCAAATCAGCTCGAGACATTCCCCATCACCCACGTGCTTCTGCAGGCGGCGGTGGCAGAGTAGGTGACTGCCGCATTTAATGCCTCATCATGGACTGTGTGGCGTGCCCGACACACTTCCACCAAACCGGATGTGCCCGAGCCCCCACGTTACCGAGGTCAACAGACTCGGCAGGCGTGCGGCCCAGCCCCCTGGGCGCTCGGCGCGTCGCTCGGTGGAGCTCCCGAGGGTTGTCTGGGAACCAAGCTGCGAGTACCATGCTCTCGGCACCGAGCCGTTCGGTAGTCTCCGTTCAAACCTATATTCGTCCAAGACCCTGTGTCCGCATCGCCCGCCGTGGGCACCGTTCGTTCGGCATCGTCCAGGCGGTTCGATCTGCATTCGGTTTTGCAGATTCTGAGGTAATGATCTTTTTGGCTCTTCGTGATGTGGAGGGGGATGCCTCTGCTGACCCCTGTGAGCCCGTCCGCTACACCACCTTTTTGGGCCAAAAAAAAAAATGTTCTTAATCTCTAACTTTACTTTTATTTGTTGAGAGATAAGTTGAATAAAGATTTTAATTTAGGTCTTTTGGTTAAGAAGCAAATTACTGTACGGATATTTTCATTCTTTTTATTAGGTGTCAGAAATTATTTTTTGTTAGTAAAACCTAAGTGGTGACAAACTTTTGTGCTCTTCAAAATTAATTAGTCACACTCGAAGAATAAAATTCAAAATTAAAAAAGAACCATTTCACTAACATCATATCACAAAAAAGAGAGTGGATAGTAAACAAAAGTAGTAGGTTGATTTTGCTTTACTTTTGAGATGTAATGGCCTGTAAGTTGTAAAATGTAATTTTTTGGTGTAGTGTAAATGCTTTTTGTTGGGTAATTTTATCAGTGTTTTTCAATTTAAGAGAACAGAAACAGATACGGAATGTTAAACACCAATATATTTTATGTTCAAATAAGAGAAATAAACATACATAGTTTGATTAAATATATTCTTAAGTATTGTTTTTATCCAGCGTGTTTCAATCTCCGTGCATAGCACGGGTTCATGCTAGTACATTTATCGTTGTAATATGAACCTTGTTATAGTAATGAAATCCAAAGCTATCACTGTCACTCTCAATATGCATGTGAAACGAATATGCATGTTGTGTGTTCCATACCCTCCATTACAAAATACTACATGTGAACATAGAAAAGCGAATGCCCCTACTTATCTAATCAAAGGAACAAAGAATCAAATTCAGCTTTTAATAAAGGGCATTTTCTAGGGAATCCAGAACACGTTAATTTCAGTTTGCGTTAACTTAAGAACATTCCAAAATCCCACCAACCTTCTGTTTTCAGTTTCCCTTTTCCAACATTGTTTTTGTTTGGTAAAAACACAATGCACATTTCAATGAAATTGTGTCATCGCTCCATAGAACGATCGCAATTGAAATTGGCTCAGACTCAACTCGCACAAGCACAATTACGCAATCCCCTTCTCACCGAATTACAAGTTTTGAGAAGAATTTTTGAGATAGTGTTTGGATGGGTTTTTGGAAAAAGTAATAATTAGAGAGCAATAGAGAGAGAAATGAGAATAATGATAGCAGAGAGAGGTATGTGAGTAGAGAAAGGAATGTGATTAATGATTGGAGAGATGAGAGATGAGAGAAGAATCTTTTTGAAAATCTTTTTAGAAATGTGAAGTGAATACAGTGCAGTCTTTCGTTGAAAATGTCCAAGTCGATCGTACATCTTAAAAGCTTTAAAGTCTTTAGACGAGTCTTATGCATTTGATGGTAGATTCCACAGTGACTCTGAGGACTTGAGAATCATTGGCATTCAAAGAGATTTCTTATGGGTTGGCCAATAGGATCCTGAAAATGAATAGTAATTTTTCTTTAAAGAATGGTTAAGGAGAATAAACAAAACTAAAAGAACATGTGGGGGCCAGTTATCCTTGGTAGTTGGTAAAGCAATTTTTATTAAGAGTGGATTGATGAATTGATTAGCCTCCCACCATGTTCAGGGATAATGATTAGCCTCTATACTTTAGGGTTTACCTTTAGTTGGCATAATTTGAGGAAGATGCTTTAGAAAAGCCACACATAACTTTTCCTCCATGGAAACTTTTCAACAGTTATAGTTAAGTCTCTCGACAGACGGACGAAAAAAGAGGGTTGGTGGGGGTCAATTTCCTTTTCATTCATCTATTTACCGGGCGCACAGAAGGTGTTGTATTCACAACATTTGTCACATGAATTCATAACTCACCACAAAATCTGACGACCGAAAATGAGGTGGATATGATAATTTGAGTGTGGCTCTCATTTTTTGACTGGCCAAACAACATCAAATCAGATTTCCAGAAACTAACCTCCATTGGCCCGTTTATGCTGTTTTTGGATCTTCTTCAATTTGTCGAGGGAGACAAAGTAACGGATTCTTCAATTTGTCGAGCAGAATACAGAGTTTACAAAAAAAAATGTCGTAATAGAAACTTAGACAGCACTCAGGCATGACAGATGCCTCTACTATCAGCAAAACTACTTGCATTACAAGAAATTAAACAAGACTGTGAATAAAGTTCCAAGGATGTTTAACTGGAAAATAATTACCCAGAAGCTCAGCCAAATGACTCACCTTTGTAGACTATTCATCATCCCAAATAGATGGACCACCCAATCCAACTTCAGCCACTGGAGCCAACTGGAGGGCAGAGCTCTTGACCCTGTTCTTGATTTTCTTGCTCTTCACAGGGAATGTAACTAAGCCACCAATGGCATTAACATCCCGAACAACTTTTTCATCCAATCCTCCGCCACTGGTTTCAGGATTTTCACCAGTAAAAGCGAAAAGATCTGTAAATGGAGTCTCTCCATCATCAATGACATTAGCTTCAGTTCGTTTCGCTCTCTTCGATTTTCTTTTTAGCTCCTTCTCCATTTCAGTACCATCCTCGTTATCGTTTGCAGCTTCTGCCTTGAGGATTCGACTTGCTTTATCCTTTTTGCGCTTCAATTGTTTCTCGACCGAAGGATCTGTTAACTCAGTCTCTTTAATGTCAATTACATTGACTTCATTTTCTTGGACCTTCTTCGACTTTTTATTCAAATTTTTTTCAGTAACGCTATAATTTTCTTCTTTTGAAACCCCTTGCTTTTTAGCAGTAAATGAATAATCATTAAATGTCTCATCTCTGTCCCCCTTCTCGTTCTTTGAGCTTCTATCTATTGGTTTGGCGTTTAATATCTGCAAATTTGGCACTAGCTTTCTGATCTGTTTCACAATTATAATAAAAATGGTCAATTGGGAGAATAACAGATACTAAAAATTGTAAATCAAGAAAAAAGTAACTGATACCTTGTTTGCTAACTTGTCCTTTTCGGCAATAGGATTGCCTTGTAAATTTAGGTTTTTCAGGTTAACCAACGAAGACAGCACCTACTAGCACAAAGCCAGGACAAATAATAAGAAATAATCCGTACAGTCATGGGCAACAACTGTTAACGGTGAGAAAATTTGCCTCAAAATGGCTAACCTTCAGGTCAGACCAGCTTGTGATTGAATTGTGTCCCACGTCCAACAGTTGAAGTTTCACATTATGGACCAACTCAGAGGGGAGAGTCTACACAGTTGTCGAGATAAGAAGAGAGCAAACAAATAAGTCAAATTACTTATCGAAAAAAAAAAAGTCAAATTACTTGTAGAGACAAAAAAGTGATAACCTACCAATGACATGGAAAAAACACGAATGATAACCCTGAAGCTCACAAGCAACTGGCATGGAGATTGTATCCAAGCAAAGCACGTTTTGTAAAAGTATATATAAGCAGAAATTATACCTTGATATCATTGTGAGCAAGTCGGAGCTCTTTCAACCCAGTGCACGAACCAAGTGAGTCGATGCTTTGAAGTTGGCAATTAGATAGAGAGAGCTGGAATCATGAACAAGTAAGAATCACAACACTACAATGGTAAACAGGTTTGAAGCTTGGGATTTTAACAGCTTACCTTTGTGATTGATGTCATCTTGTTCAGAGAGCCACCAATTTTAGAGATTGGATTTCTCGAAAGAACTGCAAAGCGAACCAAACCCAAGATTCAAGAAGAACTCAAAAGTCAAAAGCAAACATAGAACTGTGGTACACATCTCAGTTTAAACTCTAGAAAGAATACAAAGTCACTACTAAATCACAATATAAAGATCTACTAATAAAAGACCTTCAGAATTATGTTATTTCACAGGAAGGTCCATTCACATGATCTACTCCCTACTTCATTATAATAATCCACTGAAATTCTTGTCATTTATTCCCAAGGAAAAAACATATGTTGTTTATCTGACAACTGGGAGGAAAAATAAGAGGACTTAACAAAGGATAGAGATCAGATCACAGTTACTTCTCCAACTTCACAACCGGAAACAAATCAGTCGAAGTAAGAGAAAATTAGTTTGGTTTATGATTTCACTATCACCTTAAAGCAAGAAACATTAAACCTCTGAGGTACGGTTTACAGATGTGCACACACTAGATGTTAAGAAAACATACTGGATCACCCAATTGCTTTTGAGCCATGAATTGACGGGTCAGCCTAAATAAACTAGAGGCTCCATTTAACATGTCATCGTGGCTCAGCATAGACAGGTCATCCTAAATAAACTAGAGGCTCCATTTAACATGTTATGGTACCTTACTACACACATTGGGTATTATTGCTGACTGGATTGCGACATAGACTCTAACCAGAATATTAGTTCGATGTATCCAGGCGATGGTCAGTGACTCAATTGTAAATATGACTGAAGCTTCTAAGGTGACATAACTCATTTTATCACGGTCAGTTTAGAGAAGCTTACATGCACTGCTTTGATACAAGACTAGAATGAGTTCAAGAATATAGGACAGGAAAAAAAGATAAAGACCATAGAACCATAAAAAGCATGTAAAGCAAGATACACCTTATTATATCAACCTGGCAAACTGTTTAGAGTACATCTAAGACAAGAACCTACAAAATCTCAGCAACTGGAAGTCTTGTACATTATAAGTGTCGGAACAAAGAACATGGGTAGTTTACAGGGAAGTGGCAACAAGGTAACTCAGTACATACTCAGTATCATGGGCCTTGGACATAATCATCCACACATGAACATAAACAAAGATGTACCTCCAGAAAAGGGACTCATACCTATAGTGTTCAATTCTTTCATTTGATCAAGCCGACAAAGTGAACCGATCTCATTATCTGCACAAAGACGGATTCGTTAGGGGAAATACAGAATTCATTTTCAAGCAAAAACTAGAACGACGAGGCAATGAGATGGGATGGGTCAAGTAGGATTGTACCATTCAAAATCAGTGCACGTAAGCTAATAAGAGACTTGACCTCCTCCAATGATTTAACCTTATTTTTGCCAGCATTCAGCACCTACTTCACAAGAATAGCATAAATCAAATCTAATCTGGAAAGGGACAAATTTCAACAGTTTCAGAACTAGCCAGTGAAAAAGGACACATATGGTTCAATCAGGTGGTGCAAATCAACATTGCAACTAAAAGAATCTTCCAAACATTGCCTTTGGCTTTGATAATGAAGTATGACCATCATTCAGGATGACCAAAGTATCACATGCAATAACTCACACTGGATAGTCAAAAAGCACCATAGAAACCAGAAAGTAGATTAATTAAAATTCAAATAGAAGTAACAAGGGAATGGAAGTAAAAGAGCATAAAAATCAGTAACATAAAAGTTTAAAAAATGTTTCAGCAAGTAGGTTTCATGCTTGGTTCCAAAGAAGTTACAACTAAAGCAAACGCATGTTGCATGCAACTTGGTTTAACTTTGGTTTAGGAAGGCATCAAGGAAGTTCAGAATTGGAATGGAAGATAATCTGTTTAGAGCACACTATTTTATCTGTCTAGCCTCCCAATCCAGTGACATGGAAATACCACAAAAGTCAAAACAGTCAAGTTTATTTTTCAAGTAAGATTGGGAAATCGAGAAGAGATTGCATAGGATAGGGTATCCAAAGCGAGTAATTCACCTTTCTTTAGACAGATTAATTCGATTCCAACATCCATAGAATATAAGAAAAAGCTTTAAAAAGCTTAAATTGGAAGTTAAAACTGTATATTAGAAGAATAGGAAGTGAACAAACACTTCAGCGAACAAACTCGTACATTTTGATTATCATAAGTTACTGAGTTAGTGAAGGAACAAAATATATGGCCATATCTTTTGCATTTCTTACTATAGAAATTATAAAATAGTTGAACAATTGTGAGACATAACCGAAATCCAACAAAAGATATATAAATAACAGACCTATCACAATGATAGATCAATTTCACGTGGTGTTTTTTAAGAAAAATGATTAGTATTACACTGAGTTGATAACTAAGATGGAAAAGAAAATAATTAGTGGTGAAAGCAAGAGATTTCGAAAATGGCCCCAAGCACAAAAGTTGTGGCCTTCAATGTCCAAGAGGGCTCATCTTAAGATTTGTTCCAACTGATTATTCACGATCAGAAGTACTTCTCCGCCTCTTATTTACTGTATCACTGGTTTAAACCTCACAGAACTCCTCCAAACCGTGAAGCTCTAATAACAGTGAATTTGGAAAAAATAGGAAAACAGAAAGAACAAGAAAAACAAAATCAGAGAATAATCTAGTGAAAACCCTTCAGCTATTGAACAAAAGCAGGCAACAATTTAGTAAAAAGAGAACTCGTTGAACACACAGAGAGAGTGGGAGAGAGAAGCCATAGAGAGACAAACGAGGAGAAGCAGACACAGACAGAATCCAGCACAAGAATTAAGCTGCACTACGAAGCCCTCCACATGGTCCCAGCAGCGTTTAGCATTTAGCTATCTATGCCGAATTTTTCCTCCCTCCCATATTAGGTTATAAAACCATAAATTGGTTCTGGCAGTAAAGCTAATCACTTCTTTGTTTAAACTTCTCAAACAAACTCACCACAAAAACAGCTCAAACAAGCTTAAAGAACCGGGAAAAAGGGTACTACTCACAGTGAGCTTGGTAAGCCCTTCGATTCCTTTCAAGCTCTGAAGCTTGTTCTGTACAACTGACAACCACTTCAAATTGACACATGACCGCAAACCCTAAATTACCCATCAGTACAAAACAAAACTAAATCAAACCCAAATAACGAAATGCTTCACATTTGGAGCACAAAAAGCCGTAAGACTGACCACCTCGAGTGAAGTTAGATTGTTGGCGCTGAGGTCGAGCCTCTCCAGATTCTTGAAGTCGCTCAAACACGAGACCTAAGAAGAGTAAAATCAATCAAATTCGAATTTTTTTTTTTTTATAATCAAACAAATGAGAATAGGGATTTTTAGAGATGCAAGTGGAATTAATTACGTCGGTTAGAGCTTTGTGGGTGAGCGTAAGAGTAGTAATGGCGTTGAGGTCACGGGTCTGTTTGTCTTCCAAGACCCGCTTGGAGCTCAGCACTGTCATTGCTTTTTCGGTGTTGCTTGTATGAAGCCGCCAAAACCCTAGAATCTCTGTGAGGTTTTGTTAACTGTCGACGACGGTTGTTCCATTAGCGGAACACTTGACCCCCTCAAGTATGAGAAATTTCAAATTCTCCTTTTAAGTAATTTGAAGTTTTATTAGTTGACTCTAATAAAATAAGAGTTAATCAAGTTTTAAATTTAAATTCTTTTTTAGAAAGTGGAAAGTCTTATTGTCAATGTAATTAGATAATTTTTAAAAAAATTTAGAGCACACTTTGAACTTTTCAATTATTCTTTTTTTAGTCTTATTATTTTGATTGTTAAAAGCATTTCAAGGGCAGAAACAGAATTTTACCAACTTTCCTTTGTTGAAAATTTTAAATTAGCCTTATATCTTGAGATAGACCAAAAAGAAAAGTTGGATAAACTTGGGACGGATGGATCCCAAATTCCAATCACTTGTATGCCGGTGGCTGGTGCTAATAAGTAGTAGTATTTCTTTTTAGTAATGTAGGATATCCTGAGTCAGTTTTCGTGCATTTCAAACTAATCTCTACAACCTCTCTCGCAACCGTTTCATATGCTTATGCATAAAGTTTTTTTTTTCTTCAAAAGGCAAAAACTTCATTAATCTTGAAAAAGATACAAGATTAATAGAGACAAGGAAAAATCCGAGACCCAAACCCAATTGACAAGAAACCAACCGAGACCTAAAGAGGTCAAAGCCCAACGCCTCAATGGGTCTAAATATACCCAAATGAAAATAATCAGCACACACCTAAAGGTCAAAAAAAGCCAAGATAAATGGGGCAAGCCCAAACAAATAAGCCCAAATCCAAAAAAGACTAGACCATAAGGGCCAAGCCCAAGAACAGACACCCCAAAACCCAAATCAGATCTAACATCCGTCGCCACCACTGCCCATGCTTCGCCACCAATGCCCATGCTTCACCACCTCCACCACCCACCCAGAAAAGACGAAAAACATCCCAAGCCGTTAGGCCCTAGGACCGGCTGCATCCAACAATACGGGAGGGGAATGAAACCGAGCAGCACCGAGTAAAAAGAGATGGCAGTCGGAGACAAGCAACAACAACAAGCACGTTCAAACGCCGTTACGCCCAGAGACCGAAAACACCCAGCAATGAATCCAGCAAACGTCGCAAGGAAGCCGAAGAAGAAGGGGGAAGCATCAACAACGAACGAGGAGAAGGAGAAATCAAATCAAGGTCTAAAGGCGCTGCCATCATCACCACTAACCCAGGAGGAGCAACCACGCCACCGTGCTGTCGTGAAGCCGCCAATCCGGCTCCCAAAAACAGCAAGCCCCTTAGAGCAAAACGTTGCCGCCACCGCCAACCGAACCACCACAACAACCCCACGCCAAACTTGCACAAAGAAAGCAAAAGAACTAGGAGACGCCTGCCCCTCCCACCGCCAAAAGAGAGTCGAAACCCTAGGGGAGATGGGGGAGAGAGAGGAGAGTGGCGGCTAAAAGTGGGTTATGCTTTTCTTTTTTTTTTGAGAGAGAGAGAGAATAGGGAAGCGTTGAGTTAGCCTCAAGAATTGATGGCAAGGGAATTGAACAATGGTATGTAGTATTTCTTTCATGGAGGTAACAATTGCAGTGGAATGTAAAAATAATATTGAAGATGGAATTTTTTTTTTTTTTGAACTACAAAAAAGGTGGGAGGGGGCAATGTGAAGTATAATTTAGGGTTAGCATTAATTAGGGTTTCATTGTTAGGGTTTCCGTTAAATTGTTATTTATCTTTTATGTTCGGGGTAGTTTAGTCTTTTTGTATTATTACCCCGAACATAAAAGATAAATAACTATTTAACGGAAACCCTAACAATGAAACCCTAATTAATGCTAATACTAAATTATACTTCACAGGCAATCAGTGTAGCAATTCCACTTGGGTGTGACCATAGGGGATCCTAACCATCTGTGGAATGTCCAATTCGAGTCATAGCTACTGTTTAGAAGGACAAGTCGTCACCACAGCACCACCTAGGTATTAGATGGATAAAGGGCCCTCCACACTAGTCCTGCAGATGGCGGGACTCTAACCTTGTGGGAACGTGTACGAAAGGGAGCAGCACTTAAGCACACTCATCCTTGCCATCTAGGCTACCACCTTCGGTGGTTATGAAGATGGAACTTGAAAAGGTTTCTCTTTACCTTGTTTCATAAAAACACATGGTACATGTATAGAACAACAAATCAAACAAGAACTCGAAAGGAGGCAATATTTGTCCTCGGAAAAGATCTTTACTGTGATCATTTCCTTACAAGAAATAGCCAAAAAGAATATAAATTACAACACATCGTTTCGCTCTGTCTCCTGCTCCAAAATCTATTTATGTACACCAAGAAGTACAAAATCAGAATTTTCAAGTTGTCACGAACCGGGCTTTAATTCTCTATCTGTATTCTTCTCTCAGAATTTTTTTTTGATCAGCTTCTCTCAGAATTAGTTGATGCAAAATTATAAGCTGCCCAGTATGCCTGCATACCCTTCTCACCAGTAATCTCCACAAGAACAAACTCCATCCTTGAAATGATGAAATCGGTTTGCATCCCTAACGACTATCTCCCTCCCAACAAGCTTCGATATCACCTTTGTCGCCGAATGACAATTCACACAGGCCCTGAGATTTTTCGTTATCCTCAGTGTAGTCCCAGGAGGGGTACTGATTAGGCCATACGCAATTGCTAACCTTTCACTATGATTACAAAGACTCTCCTCCTTGTCTTCATTATTCAAGTCATGCAACACAGATTCCGTATCTGGTACAAATCCAGCTTCCTTTATCCTCCTCTCTAACGTCTCAAGCTCCTCATTGATCTCCTTTGCTCTTGGATGTGACTTGTCCCCCATACGGAAGGCTTGAAGCTTTCCATTAATCTCAACTGTACTATAACCCGTATCCTTACTCAGTCCTCTCTCCCTCATCAAAACCCTCACCTTTGCAACACCATTCCACATACGGACTGAAGCATAGAGATTTGAAAGCTGCACGTAATGTCCAGTGTTTGAAGGGTCTAACGAAAAAAGCCGTTCAGCTGCATACTCCCCTAAAATCACATGGCGATAGATTTTACACGCGCTCAAAAGGGCTCCCCATATGGTGACACCTGGTTCGATTGGCATTTTCATGATAAAATCATAAGCCTTGTCCAAGTAGCCTGCACGGCCAAGCAGATCAACCACACAAGCATAATGCTGGTGCCGTGGTTCAATTCTGTAATTTTTCATTTTGTGGAAGAACTCCCATCCTTCTTGTACAAGACCTGAATGGTTACATGCAGTTAGGAGCCCAATGAAGGTGACATCATTGGGATGGACTTGAGCTTGGTTCATTCTGTGGAAAAGATCAATAGCTTCTTTGCCACGGCCATGCAATCCGTATCCTACAATCATAGCACTCCAAACAACCACATCTTTATCCCTAGTTTGGTTGAATACTTTTCGAGCCAACTCGACACTTCCACATTTTGCATACATGTCGATAAGAGCCGTGCTGACAAAAACGTCGTCTCTATTTGAGGTATTGTTGACATAATTATCCATCCACCGTGCTTGTTCAAGCGACCCCACTTGTGCACAAGCTAAGATGGAAGATATGGCTGTTATCGAATTCGGTCTAATGTTTTTAGAAATCATCTCCCGAAAAAGCTGTACAGCTTCTTCAGCGCAACCGTTCTTCGCATACCCAGAAATCATGGCATTCCACAGAATCACATTGGGTAACTCCATTTGATCGAATAATGACTTTGCAACCGTTACCTGCCCACATTTTGCATACATGGCCGTAAGTCCAATGCGCAAGTCCGGTTCAAATTCAAGACCCATTTTAATAACACAACCATGAACGGATTTCCCTTGTTCCACGTCCTCTACATTGGTGTAAGCCCTTAGGACGCTCACAAGAGCAATCCAGTCCGGTTTCACATCCAATTTCCTCATTTCAGAAAAGATTGTCAACGCTTCTACAGGATGCCCATTCTGAGCATATCCAGAAACGATTGATGTCCAAGTAACTATAGTCTTATCACCTAAACCATCAAAAACTACTCTTGCTCGCTCAATTTGACCACACTTGGCATACAAATCCACAAGCCCATTTTGCAAAAACCCGTCGGTTTCAAACCCGTATCTGAGTATCTGCCCATGTACCACCCGACCCACTTCGATTACCGTAAGCCCACTACAAGCTTTGAGCACATGAGGGAGAGTGAAGCAATCTGGTCTCACCCCGCAGACCTGCATTCTCCAATACATCTCAATAGCTTCACTGAACAAGTTGTGCCTCGAGTAAACCCTAATGATCGCGTTCCACAAATGCACATATGGGTCAGGAAAATCGTCGAACACGTGACGTGCACAACAAATCTCCCCTAGATCACCACTAACGTTAATGAATTTTGTCATTATAAAGCCGTTATCTTGTAATCCGGAGACAAATAGCTGAGCAAGAATTTGATTTAACTGTCTGTTGGTGGTTAAATTAGATAAAAGAGATGTATAGAATGACTCGGGATCGAAGCTGTCAAGAGGCAGGGGTGAAGAAGAGAGGTGTTGGGTAAATGAAATTGGTGTCAGTGGGTTTGTGAGCAAGCGTTGGATTCTTGAAGGGATAGAAGTAATACGGAGTAATAGTTTTGGGGAGAGAGAGAGAAGCAGCCATGAATAACTCATGTCACATTATTTGAATGAGAGAAAGAGCGCGAGCATCGTATACAAAGCCCAGCAGTATATTTGTCTTCATCTCCATTTCAACTTTTGGAGTAAATTTTTGGGTTAAGTGTATTATACGATAAAAAGTGTGAAAAAAAAAAGTGATACATTTGACATGCTAAAGGGGGTTTTACAGTGTTGGTTAAAGTAAAAAAGAGTTCAACTTTTGGACGGCCGAGATGCATGTTTGGCACCATGTGTACCATACCTGCTCGGCACCCAAATTCTTCTCATCTCTTGCAGCTCCTTTGGCAAGAGGAGTGAAAAAAGAAAGGAAAGGGAAGAGATTTCCTTTAATGATAAGAAAAGAAAAGAAAGGGGAAGAGTAAGAGTTTCTCCTGTGTTAACCAAACAGGCATGAGAAATCAGTTTCTCTCCCTGCCATTCCGGTCATCTTTCTCGTCTTCAGCGACTTTTCGGCGACCTTGAAACTGAGTTTTAAGCACAGATCCGGCTTCTCCTCAACGAGACGAAGACAACGGTGGAAGTTTGACGACGATCCGACAACGGGGTGGCCCGCACGTGCCGCCGGCGTTCCGTTTCTCGCCAAATCTCGCCACTTTTGGTGAGAAACGGAAGGGGGGAAAAGGGGGGATTCCAGAATCTCACCATTTCTCCTCCTCTCTTACCCTTTTGGTCATCCAAACAAGGGAGAGAAACGGTTTTCCTTTCTTCTCCTTTCTTTTCTCTCCGAATCTCGCGATCCAAAGGAGTTGTTAGGTCTTTCTTTGCTCTCTTATATTTCTCTCTTTCACCAAAAAAAAACTTGTATGCGGATAGGGTACCGCCACATGGTACCCTTCGCCGCATCCGAGCCGTCCAAACAAGTTTTGGACGGCCCATATTTGTTGGGGTAAATTTCTCCCCAAAATTTACAGAAATGGCAACAATATATTACCACCAACTCCAAAAAACAAGTATTTATTATCACTAACTCCAATCATTCTTTTTAGGGGCACTTAAATAATCATCCTCCAACCACCTTCAAATTAGAGTTTCATCCTGTGTTTTTTTTGGAGTTATGATTCTATCCCGAGATTCAAAAAAACCCGAGATTGCCCTTTATTATATATGTAAATATAAATATTAGGAGTTTGAGGACTGAAACATATGTTGCTTATAGAAGGCAGGTAAAGTGGACCAATTTCAATTTATGGGGGTCCTCCCCTTCAATTAAGGGATTTGGGGATAGAAATAAATCCCAATTATCATGCTTGTTCAAAATCCCCAAACCAACTAATGCATAATTCTTTCCAAATCAACTCGTCCTCTCTCTCCTTTTCGGCACACTATCATCATTCCACCAAATTGGCATCCCAATATCGTCCTTTCAAGGTCCAAAAAATTCACCAATCGGAGTCCGAAAACTTCACTAGTCGGAGTCCGAAATTGTTGTCCCAAATCGTCACCATCGTCGTCCTTTGGCGGTCCAAAAACTTCAGTAATCGGAGTCCCAAATTGTCGCACCAACTCATTCAATTCGGTGGACAAGATCTTTACCGGAACCATCCCAAATCGATTTCTGATTGTAAGGGTTTTTTTCTTCTTTTTCGCAGCATGACGTCGAAATATAAATTTGTACCTCGACTTCTACTCCAACTGGTACCAATTGCCTTTGCTTTGAGTATTTGTTGTTCACTTAAGTTTTTGGCTTGTCGTTAACTTCATTTCCTGGTAGGTAAGGTATTTGATGAAATGCCCAAGCCAAAATATGGCATAAAAATTTGTAAGGATTAAAAAGTTTTTTTTTTGTAATGCTTTTACCATATTTGGGAAAAAGTATTTTACCATGATTCAAGGTCACAATTATAACGACTAAACCTTGTAAATTATTTTTACCATATTTTATGTGAGGTCTGTCAAATTTTTTACCATAACCACTTAAATATGATTTGGGAAACAATTTTTACCATTGTTCAATGTAACCATTTTACCATAAACTAAAGATTTGCCATATTTTAATGTTCTAGGATGATTTTTTTTTTTATCATAAACTAAAGATGTTGTAGGATGATTTGCCATATTTTAAGTATTTTTTTTCCATAAAACTGGGATTTGTTTTGATATTTTTACCATGATTTTTTTTTATCATTTTTTAAATTTTTACCATGAAATGTTGATTATGTGGTTGATATGTTTTACCATGATTCAAGTTTTTATTTAACAATTATATTACCATTTTTACGAGTGATTAATTTTTTTTATCATAAAAATTGTGATATGTGATCACAGCACTAAAATTTGGAAATAATATCATTCCTAATTTTGAATCTCCACCATTTTTAATATTCCTTGATTTTAGGAAAGAGAATCATTCACCATTTTAAAAATTCCTTAATTTTTGGCAAGAGAATCAAACAAAATATTGGCAATCCCTAAAAAGCAGTAACTAACATTCATTTCAAAAAGAAGTAATCAAGAAGGGTAATAATGGTAAATCACATTAAAAGAGGATGAAAACATAACCCCATAAAGTAAGGGGGATGAAAATCAATTTGGTGTCCAAAAAATGGATGAATATTTAATTACCTCTTCTTTTTAATTACCACAAACTCCATTAAGGTCAATCACTCTTTTTTGGGTTTAGGCACTTAAGGTGCACTTTCCTATTATAGGGTTTTAGTGGTTTAGGCATTTTCATAGGGTACCTTAGGATTTTAGGCACTTTCATGGGGTACCCTAGGGTTTAGGTTTAGGCACTTTCATAGGGTACCCTAGGGTTTAGGTTTAGGGTGCACTTTCCTATTATTGGGTTTTTAGTGGTTTAAGCACTTTCATAGGTACCCTAGGATTTTAGGTACTTTCATAGGGTACCCTAGGGTTTAGGTTTAGGTTTAGACACTTTAATAGGGTACCCTAGGTTTTAAGATTTTAGGCACTTCTTTTTTTTTTCCCTTTGTTGATCTGGATTTCAAAACATCGATGCACTTTGTTCACTTCACATTTCCAAAAAAATTTCCAAAAAGATTCTTTCCCTATCTCTCATCTCTCCAATCATTGATTACATTTTTCTCTCTACTCATGTCTCTCTCTCCAATCATTATTCTCATTTCTCTCTCTATCTCTCTCAAATTATTACACATCTCTCTAATTATTACGTACTTTTTCCAAAAACCATCTCAAAAATATTTCTCAAAAAATTCTTCTCAAAACTCTCAACCAAACACAGTGCATATTATTAGTTGGGCCGAGTGGATTTTTGGTTAGGCTTGAGTTGCTATGTTTGGTCCGCTGGAGTCCAACACCAGGGGGAAGTGGAGCGCACCGGTACATTTGAGGCTTTTTTCCGGAGTTTGCGGTACAGGCCCTCCACAAAGTGGAGCGACCTGTAAATTGCTCAAATGGCAACCCTAAATCTGGAGCGTTCAAAACATGTTTGGATGGCTCGAATGCGGTGATGAGTAGCATATGGCGGAACCCATTAAGCATGCAAATTTTTCTCCTTCTAGCAATGATATCTCGTCTGGCAGCCTCGCCAAACGACATCGTTTTGTGCAGCCCACTTTTAGGGCCCCACACAAATTATTCATACCGTTGAATAATTTAAAAATAATTGTTCGACTAATGTCATAAAAAATCATCTCAATTGAATGATTGTAATTAACTAATCTAATCTTTCTTTAGCCTGGTAAAAACTGGACTCTCTATTTAAGTACAATAAATAGGAGTACATAAGAAATCTCTCATCTTCAAGTACCTTTCTACCCTAAGGCTCTGTTTGCTAGATCTCTACTGAGTAAAATATGCATAAGAAATCTCTTTTCTTGCAAAATTTCTGTATGCTGGAGTAGCTCTCTCATTTCTAAACGATACATATGATTGCATCATGAATTAGAGAATTCAACATAAAACGGAGTGATTATGGAGACAAAATAGGGCCATCATAGACAACCTAAATACTATTCCATATTCTAGTCTTGTCCTGCAGATTTTCTTTCTTTCAACAATTCTACGAACCCAACACAGCCTTAGGCCAAAAACCCGACTCTCGCGAGTACAGAAGGGTCCTTCAGAGTCTTCGTTCTTGGGTTCGGATGATAATAGGCTGTGCCAATGGGATATGAGAGATAAGAAAGGAATGGTTCAGAACAAGAAAATAAATCAGCTTCGTTCAGATGTTCCAATCACCATATAAACAAAATTCTCCAGGGAATATAAATATTGCATCCAACTCCATCTAACTCTATAATTAGCAGTCCTGAAACTCAACTTAACTAGCATATTTAGAGTTCCAAAAGCAAGTACTATTCCGAAGAGAGAATTTTACATCCCCGATGGTTACAATCCTCCACAAGCAAAGGCCAATTTAATCCAAATATCAATCAACACTATCGCTCCAGTAAGCAACATAGCTCATTCAGTGGCCTTGCCTTTGCGCCTGCTGCTATTGCCAGTTTCCACAAGGTAGCAAACCATGGAATCAACATCGTCTCCAAATATGCTGTAAGCTTCAATCACTTGCAGATAGCTGAACCCCATCGACAACACTATTTGCATGCTGCTGCTGAGAACATTTTCTGGTAGAGCACCCCCCTTGGTATCACTTCCAGAAGGTCCTGGTCAAAGATTTCAAAAAACAAATTTTAGATTCTGAAACCTCACAAGCAGTGGTAATGTGTTTGTTACAAGTTCAACTCCCATCTTTTGGACAAAAAACTGCATAAAAAACTGCTCAAAAGTTGATTCTGCGTAATATCAATTATTTATGCTTTCAAATTCTGAATTTAAGAATCAAATTTAACAAAACTAAAAGCTTTGACGAACACTTATGTGACCAAACTTAAGTCCCAGATTGGACACCATATACCAAATGGGACCAAGGTGCCACCTGCTTCGGACTCGGGTTGTTAAGAAAACATAAGCATGAAAGTGAAAAAGGTCAGACCCCACTCTATCCAAAAAGCGGATCATGTGCGGATGGTAACAAGAAAGATGCAGTTGCACGGGACTATAGAACACTTGCTCCAAAAAAACTATAAACTTAGGCCCAGTTTGTCAGTGCACACCCCATGGTATTGTTTGTACGTGGAATCACATTACCGATGGGTTGAAAATCCTAGCCAGTAGCCACCATATTTCCGAAGTACCAAAAAAAAAAAGAAAATCCTAGCCACCAGAGTTCCAACCAAACGTGGAATATATGCTCTCTTTGGATTTTTAGTCTAATTTGGTGCTGAATCCGTGAAAACAAATGAGCCCCTAATAATAAAATCATACAGCAAAATTTACACCATTCCGCTTATGACAAAATTTAAAGCACTCCATTTCAATTAGCAAGACCCAAAATCCATCTAATAGGTCTGATTATGAAATTGTGGCTACAGCAGAGGGAACTCACTAGCCCCAGATGATGAAGGTTCAGCACCAGAAGTAGAGGATTCTTGCCAACCAGGTTGCTGCTTGAACTTGTCATCAGCAAGATATTCAGCCCGAGAAGCTTCCATAACCATACGTTCAATCTCCTTTTCCGTGAGCTCAAGATCCGAGAAAAATCGACCTTCGGCTAGGAGTGCCTGAAATTTGCAAGAAATAAAATCATATTAGTACTTCATAAACTTGTGAGTTCAGACAGCTTGCTAACATAGCCATCGAGTCATTCACATTATCAATCTGTTGGTCTTGTTGAGCTTTGATAGCAGCCTTGACTTGATCCGTATCAACATTTCTCTGTAGTAAAGAGCACAGAGATTAGTACATTAGTCCACCGTCAGTTATAGATGATGATAATGTTGCCAACAATGTGAGACAATACCAGCACAAAGCACAAAAAATAGTGCTACTAACAACCATCAGGAATAGAGGATATGATAAAGTTGTTATAAAAAATGGAAGACAAAACTAGCAACTTAAACAGCATTTTGTAGATAAGAAGCATGGATACAGACACAGACACAACACAATATGGACAGGTCATTTCTTCAGAAGTTAGGACACGGATGTGTTGCTGACACACCAAATAAAAGGTATATTTTTGCATTATAAAGGTATCTTATATATGAAAGATGAAAACATCATTCCTATCAAGTAAAAACAAAAACGACAAAAAGTATTACAATTATGAAGATACAAAGCAACGGTTACTGTGTAGGTATTCATGACCTAACCATTAACTGAAATTTTGAACTGTGGACCAAATTATAAACTTTACATTTTGACCTCCTAACGTGTCCTCCACTTGTCCCAAGAGTGTCCCCTACTTGTTCTATATTGTCCATGACGTGTCCTAGTACGAGAAATGTAATAAACAAACTAGACACATATTTAGGCGTGTTGGAAAGGTGTCCAGAGACTGTCATGTCCGTATCCGCCACTTGTCGGACACAGATACGTAAAGCCGGTAGATGTGACAATGCTTCTTAGTTTTGTATTAACAACCATTAGCAAATTATAAACCACCCTCCATGCTGAAAATTATGGGGGCGGGCTGGTTGAAAGCAAGTTTGGTCAGTCTACATATACTACCAAGGCATCTGACAAGATAACTGAAATAACAATAAGCACCAAATAAATGAAAAAGAAAAACGGAAAAAATGTGTAAATATTTCTTTTCATGCTTTCCTGGCCACAGCTGAAACTTAGAAACATCCATTAATCAGAGGATATTTCTAGTTATATTAATGACTGTTCGACCTCAGGTCAATACTATGTAGTGTTCCATGTGAGCATTAAACTAAGAAGACCACGGGGCGAAGACAAAATAAATGCAGGATAGTATATGATTTCCTATCTCTCCCCACATGCATTTCACATTCGATACTAGTTCAGTTACTCTGGGATTAGCATTGCTCCATAGAATAACACAGGACCAAAGAGTATCACCCACTCACCCCCCGCAAAGAGCTAAATCCAAGCCCCGCACCAATCGCCAATCGCCGTGGATCAACAAGTGAGTTGTAATGATTCCCGTGGTGATAACTTAGTCGTATGGGAGGAGTGTCGGTATTATAGCTCCCATGGAATATGTTGATAGGCTCTGCATTCATATAATCTGGAATAAGAGCAATTTCATGATGGACTGGCAGAAAATCTGTAAACAAAATGCCAGAACCATGTTTAACCCAAAATAGAGTGGAACCTGTGCTGTAGGAATAAATATGGATAGGCCGATTATACATTTCAGCCAATGCTTGTATTTCCACATTGTTTCCATAAACCTGTCACCCATAAGAAAATGTATATCTCATTATTAGCATTGAAAAAAACAAGGAAACATGCCCAAACTGGGTTGAAAACTAATGACCAAACAACAAGGAAGAGACACAAAGACATCTAGGCTAAACCTCATGAACCAAAACGATAGAAAAGAACTAGTACAACAGCTCCCTCAGTCCCATGTTGTTTCTCCATCATCCCAATGGGAACGTCCCAAAATGCATGCCCAATTGGAAAGTTGAAGCATAAAAGTATCTAGGTTTTGAAATCTACCGCTTACAAATGATTATAAGCAATTTTAGAAGTGGGGGATACAGGGGTAATGTTGGACACCAGTAGACTTTACTTAGAATTACAGAATGTTAAATCCTTGTTTCCTCAAAAAGTTGCTAACTCCCAAAAGGAAAAAAAATATTGGGGTGGAAGAATGTCTAGTGTAGCACTTAGTCCACTAGGAACCAGTGATGCTCAAAGTTTACAGCAACTTGATTTTTCCAGTGAACTTTGAGGTACAAAGCACCTTATGGGGGATGAGAAGAAGCGAAAGGAGACCAATTTTCAGAAAAAATGAAATGGCGTTCGAACTTGAGGGTAATCATGTTGGTAGAACATCACAATTGTTATTTTGTCCTCACTCTTCACTGAGAAGGAAAGGGTTTTTCCAGTACCTTACTGTAGTGGCGAGTGTTGGAGACAGGTACCCCACAAAACTTCGAAAAATGTGCATAACATACCTAGGCTCTGAGGAGCCTTGGCAATTCCGCTGCAAGATGAGATAAAGAGGGATGTGGCAAGATGTGCATGGGGAGCACACAGGACAGCCAAGTGTTTTTTGTTTAGGGACTATTGGGGGGGGGGGGGGAGGAAATTGTGGGTTTGAAGTGCCGAGTAAGGGTTAGAGAGAATAGAGGTAATAGATTCCAATGGAGGAAGCTGGATTTTCTGATCAGCAGCTAAGTAACAGACAAACTGCAAAACTTTGCAAAAGAGGGAGAAAAACTAAAGTCCCAAATACCCGACTCCGTGAGGGGTAGTCGATATTACATTCAAACACATAGAAGAAACCCCAAATCACTTTTTAACCAAGAAATATTCATTCCGACTCCAAATCTGCAGTACAGCAACGGGCACTAAAAATACTAAAGCAAAGAAATATCCGAAAATTTGCTCCATCTGATTTAGAAAAGATAAGCCAAACTATCTATCAAAATAGACAACCCCGAAACAAGTAATTGGCTGGAATACAGGCAAAGAGAAGTCTCCTAATCAACTTCAAAATAACACTTCACACTAGAATCAACAAAATGGAGGCAAGAGTACCAAAAACATTGTGAAGAATATAATCCCAGCAAACACTACTTTCCAAACATTTGTAACACAACATAAAAGAATCAAAATCAAGAATAAAACATCAACAACCAAACAAGTAGCCACAAATGGTAAATTGCTAAAATTCCTCTATATTTTAACTAATGCCTTGCAAACTAGACCCTTTATTTTCCCTTCTGTTTGTCTGTCTCTCTTGTCCTTCCTACATCAGTTACTCCCATTGCTCTGAACTGAAACAGTTTATCAAAGAAGTTATGCCTCGAAAATAAAGTATAGAAAACAATAAGGCATACCTTTTTCACAAAGACAGAATAGATCACGCAGCGAAAGTGGGAAAAAAATGTGAGAAGAGAACAAAGTGAAATTTGTAGTATTTTTGAAGTGCTAGATACAAGGAACAAACATCCAACATAAATATACTACGTACCTTATCTCTCCTCTTCCTCTTGCAATAAGACATGAAACCTTCCGTAATAAATTGAGAAAAGTGGTCTCGTTCCCGCTCCTGATTGGACAGAAACAGCAAACATAAGCTTAGACAACATTACGAAACATGCATCATAAAAGCGCGCGAGAAACATAGATGCACTCAATAGCAATGGATGGCCCAGAACATAATGGAAAAATAACCATAAAATGCCTCAGGTTTTCTTCCAAAATGTACAAAACAGAGTAGCTATGTAATGGATTGGGTGGAGTTAGCTTCCACCTGCATTAACATTTAAACATAGGTTTCCTCTAGGATCCTACCATTTGGAAAATGCCTTTCCAATTTATTTGTGCTACCATGTACCAGTTACCTGTCGTTTCTCACACCGAATAAAATATCACTATCTCAGAGCCAATGCATGACCTGATGACCCGCTACAGTATACATATAGGCCAGGGTACTATCAGTCATAGGATCCTAGGCTTGTAGATAAGTCTCCGTCCCTATTCCATCCACGGTCTCATGTGATTCATTAAGTTCCCATCTGATTACACAAGTATTTTTCTGGAAGCTAATATGAGGAAGATTTTACTTGTACAATTATACTGTTCAGCTTGACGCAGCAAAATATTCTCTTTCTTGCATTTTCTTTTCCTCTCTTTTGTACCCATTTCCGAAATAAATTTGGATCTAACCACTCGAACAAAATGAGAATGTATTGTGATTACAGGATCAATATTAGAAGATCTATAGAAGTGTAATCAACCAAAAATCCAACAAGTGAACAAAGTACCTAAACATTAATCAGGCCAAATTTTCTTATCCTTTTGCTCCCTTTCTAAGCCAAATTAGATCTAGTACAGACTCCAAATTAAGATCTAGTACAGACTCCATACACCAATCAATCAACCCAATGGTCAACCAAGTGATGCCATTGCCAGGTTGTGTTAATGCAAATCAGTGAGAAGTTGACTTGGCAATGAGACAGCCAGGGTCAGAGCTGGGATTGAAGTTCGGGCGTAGCAAAAATTGAATAGATCAACCCTTAGTAATACAACAACAACAATAATAGAGCCCATCTAGTACCCAATCATTGGGGGTATGGGCGGGGATGATTGGAGACAGACCTAACGTTTGGCAATATGCACAAAGTGGCTACTCTCAAAATACCAGTGAAACAGTGGCCCCCGTAAACCTCCAAGAACCGAGGAGCTAGAAGGACATTCTGCTGCAAAACCATGCCTCCAAATCAAAGCCGAAAGGCATCAAGGAGAGCAGGCATAGAGACCCAAACCAATTCTTGTGCTCATTACCATGCTTACTTCATTCATGGTCCATAGCATCTCATTAATGAGCACAAAACCCCTAGTAATAAAATGATATATTTAACATTCAAAATAGTACACGTGTTCTACTGTTAATCATTCATAATATCTCCAAAATAATTCACATGTTCTAAGTTTCTAACTTCAATCTTCATCAACATATAGCAAAAATAGTTCACCGATCTATCAAAATGAAACTCAGCGTTCTTTCAACGCGATTTTTTTTCCTTGAATTTTGGGCCTTTTGTGTCTCCGTGGTTTAAGACTTTAAGGTACAAAGAAGAAATAAGATAAGAGAGAAGAGAAAGAAGAAATAAGATAAGAGAGAAGAGAAAGAAGAAAGAGGGTAGATACAAGTAATCGATTTCTTTCCCCTTGAAAACCGGGGGCAGCCCTTGCCACCCAGCACCCTTCTTTTCCTCTATTCCTAGAGACAACCCAATAAGAGTTTCGCAAATGTTTCAAATCCACTGCTAAGATTCCGAAACCAACGTTGGCCAATAGTGGTCACATTCAACCTCACAGAATAAAGGATTGTTATGGTCGAATGGGATAGTTACAGCTCCAGTCAGCAATTAGCCCCTCAAAAGACTGAATTTGATTCCATATAACTCGTATTTTCATTTCCACTGGCAGAAAATGAGCAGTAAATCTTTGAGAAACCTAACTTTGATCTACCAGATTCGAACCCAACAGCCGGGAGCCTGGGTTATACTGTACAATGTAATGTAACAATGACACTGTAAGAGCTACTCCAGTGCTCTATACATCTCTCTTTTACGGATGGCTGGTAACTAGAATGCCTTTATTTATAAGCGTATCATTTGGCTAAACAGGCTTAAATACACTTTCACGTAACAGATTACAGAACATCAACTCACGCACATAGACAAAAGATTACAGAGGGATTCTCAGAAAATCTGAAAATGTACATTCACAGAAGTATAGTTATACCATATAATCAATGCACATTTGTCTGACCAAATCATAGCCTTCAGAGTCCCCATACACTTGATCTGCAACAGCACGAAAGAGGCAGTTCCCATCTTCCATCATTCGTTTCACTTCCAATCCTTTTGCCCGTCTGATGTCAATCTCAAACTGGCGTTCCCTCTCCTGAAACAGATGCAACATGTCAATTTGACAGTACCGCAATTTCTGAACATAGTGGAAATGATCTAGACAGAGGTGTCACCCTTGCGATATGTTTAAGCAGCAAAGTCTAGGACTTGCATAGTGGTTAACAGAAAATTTATAGAAATTACAGAATGATCCAAATATAACTTACAGCATCATCATAGCAGGGCCCAAAGCAAGGATTCTGTTCATCGGCGCTATTATACCCTTCAGTATCGCAATGAGACCTCGGCGAAGAAGGTCTTGACCCGGTTGGTGAAGTTCTAGTTGAAACAATAGGCCACGCACTTGCTCTTCTAGATGATCCAACCCGTGGAGAATTCGAACCACCGGACACAAATCTCCTAGAACTTGAGTTTCCTAAAGAAGAAGGCTTTGGGGGAGGGACAGGGGGTGGCGGTGGACACGAGCTTACCCTTTGAAAAGAAACACCACTGGATCCCTCAGTTTCATTTCCCATAATTCGTAACTCACCTAATCCTATCGTCAAATCAGTGTCCTCGTTCCTAACTTTCTCACTATCATCAATTTCATCATTATCCTCGTTACCATCATGAGAGCTTTCTTGCAAAAGATCATCACTTTTAGCTACCTTAATATCACCACTACCAAAATACTCTACAAAATCATCCACAACCACCTGTTCCTGCAATTCCTCTTCGTCTTTCCCAGCTGCAGCAACCTGATGAACGTTAAACTGAGGCTGAGCTGGAGCTGAAGTAGAAGAACTGGGTCCCGCTGCTGATGGCCTGTTATTAGAGTTCGACGACGATGAGCCACCAGCTGAACCTCGCTGAACCAAAATCCGGGTCATCTTCTTCTCTTCGAGATTTCAAACACTGATTTAAACCCGTCTTTATTTTCCCTAACAAACCAAAATTAAAGGTATAAAACCCTAAGTTTCAATTTATCTCGTGTCCTGGCCTTGGGCAAGGTAACACCAATCCCTCCGCTGAACAATGATTTGCTCCACCCCAGTTCGCCGTGAATCGATCTCTGCATTCCCCTAACAATTCTCATGAAACCTTGAAAGCTCAAAACTTCAAAAAAGAAAACCCTCTAAAGTTGTCGAATTTTACCCTAATTCCAGGCCTCGAGAAATTATCCTCTCCACAAGCCCCAACTGCAATCAAAGATCCACCAAACACGTTCGAAATCAACACACTAATAAGAAATCAGCAACGAAAAAACCCTAATTCAACTTGAAAAAAAAAAAAAAGAGAAAAGAAAAGAAAAAAAGCATCAAATCAGTCCCCAATTTAACAGCAAGTCAATAATTACCTGAACGAAGTTGAGTTCGTATCCGAAGTCTATAATTGATTCAGACAGAGAGAGAGAAGAAAGCAGGATTGATTGTCTAGGGTTTTTCTGAATGCGAAACAAGGGATAACTTAACGACGAAGGAGATAGTGGGGGAGAGAGAGAGTCCAGATAGAGAGAGAGAGAGTGTGTGTGTGTCCCCGATAGAGAGAGGGAAATGCGAAAAAATGGGAGGCTGGGTTTTTACTGGCGACGGCTATTTGGCTATTGAAAGACACGTGTCGGGCTCTGGAGAAGGTTGTGCCGTCGCACGTGCCAAGAAACAACTGTTGTTTTTTATGGAAAAAAATTTCTAAAATGAGTCGGCTGTTATTAAGATTAAAATTTAAAGAGTGTATTGAAATGTATAAAAAGTATATAGAAAAGTAAAAAAAAAAAAACCGGGCTGTCATTACATTTTAAAGGTTTAAAAAGTGTTTTAAAACGTGTGAAAAATGATAGAAATGTGTCAAAGTGTATAAAAAATTGAATAAAGTACACTAGAGTGTGTGGTACTATATAAAGTAGGGCTGCTAAAAAAATCCGGTGCACCGGAAGATCGGTTCGAACCAAATCGATCTGTACGTTTTAGATTGGAATCATGGATAAACGGTCTAGACATGGATTCAAAAATTAAAAAATCGTGACTCATAGTCAGGACACGAATTTTTATTTTGAAACCATGAATTTACCAGATGAGACCCTTAGATATTTATTACTTATAAATAAATATTTTTTTTGGTGCTTGTAAATAAATATATATGTATGTATGTATGTATGTATGTACACACATATAAATAATTTTACCACTATTAGAATTTTTTTTTTTTTGGCAATTTTAGTATTTTACCTTAATGTGATATAGTGTATATTAATATGTAAAACCTATTACTATTATAGATGTTTGATGTAATGCTCTATGTAATGGATTGGAACCTTGAAAATTTGCTTGCTCGATTGAAAACGGGTTTTTGCCTTACTAGTCGCTAGTTTTTGGTTCTTTTTTTCTTTTTTACATTTGAAAGTAGAAACTGATTCTTGTTTTTTTGTTTGCTGGATTGAAAACTAGCTTGGAACCTTGAACCCATTTCCTATATTTGAATGTAATGCTTAATCCAATCCTAAAATATTGCATTAGGTCATTTACCCAAAAAAAAAAAAAAGTATTGCACTAGGTAATGCTTTATATTACCGCCTGATTCTTGTATTATTTCATGACTCACGGATTGAATTGAAACCGGACCGTAGGACTTCTTATATGAACACAGATTGAATTTTCTAAAAACTTTGACTCACGGGTTAGGATTGGATTGAAAGGAATCCCATCTGATCTTGACCGTAAGCAGCCCTAGTATAAAGTACGATTAAGTAGAAAATGGCTAATTTTAAAAGTAGAAAAAAGATAGTTAGGAAAAACAAAAAATCTTGTTAAACGAATTAAGAAAGAAACATCAAAACGTTATATCAATCACAGATTCACAATATAGAAAGAAGCTGCATCACTAAAAAATAATCCCAACTGTGTTATCAAAATTTTGTTGCATTGCAAAAGCATTGAATAACGGAAACACAAAAGTTTAGAATTGGTTAAGCCAACACAAGCAAGCATGAATCAAAAAATTACTGCTTGGTTCTATCCAACCGAGATCTAAAATTTTGATTCACTTCTCATGTAACTCATGTCACCTTCAAATTTTGAGAAATAGGCTCAATTTGATCCCATTTTGATAATCCAAATTGTTCATGCCTAAAAAAAACCATGACGAAAAGAGGATACCTTTGAACAACTTCTTTCGGTCGCATTATCTCCTAAAACAGCCTAAAGTTGCCATCTCAAACACAAATAAACAACCAAGAACAGAATCAAGAAATTTGTCTATAAGATGAATTTTCATACAACAAAACATTAAAACTGTCATACAAAACCCACAATGCTTATACACTGTTAAATACAAGCACAACTGCATATATTTTTTACAAGCCATAATTATGCCGCTTAGATTTATTCTACGCACCTCAAAAACCCCAAGGGGAAAGAATGAATCACAATGCTTCACCTGTGTCTTAAATATTAGTTCTGTACTACTATGTAACACCAGATATCATTTTGGGGGACCTCATTCTTGTAATACTACATCTCTGAAAACAAGACATCAGCACAACAAACTCGAAACCAAAAAAGGCTGTCTATGGCCGCAATCTCCATCCTCGCTCTGCAAGTGCCTGACGTACCCGATTAGCTGCTTCAGCAGTGTCATTTAGGGGAGGGTAACTCCAACTTTCTGACATCTGAATATTTTACACACCAGAAATATTACTTATGGATGATGTGCAAAAAATCAATCTTCGAACTGAATCTGAAAACAATATTGATATTGTCTGACAGAGTGGGGACCAGATTGAAGATTTGGGGAGGCCACACACGAATAGTTCCAAAGAAAAATTAATTGGTAGAACGAAGGATTGTGTGTGGACTGTGGATGGATAGAAAAGGTATGGATATAGGTAAAGGTTCAGGGTAAATTCAAACTCCAAAGAAGAATTGAACCTTTCATTCATATGCCAAGACATCAAGATACACAAGGCCAAACGAGAAAATAGGGAATTATTAAATATATGGGCTCTCAATAGAACTATTCTTAAGTTTCAGGGCTATGAAGGATTGGAATAAAGCCACCATGGTAAGGCATTTATTGGCTAATTTCCAATCAACCAGACAAACTTTGGGTAAAGTGGGTACATAGTTATGTGATTATCTGGACACATCTTGGATTATCATTATTAGAAAGATCTTGAAGTATGTGGTTCAGCCTTGGATACATATAAGACTGGTGATGGTCTTTCTACTTTCCTTTGGCTTGATAATTGGCGTTTGGGCACCGTTTGGAGTCTTTGTATAAGGAGTCAAGGAATAGCATTATATCTAATCTGGATGAATCTTTGAAATTTAGAAAGCCAAGGCAGCTTCTGCATATTTATGCGAATGGGAATGTCATAGGGTTGTCACTAGAGAAAATTACTGCTAATATCCCATGGATTTCTTCCTAATGATGCTCATGCTGATTGTCTGAGGTGGGCCTGATAAATTAGCTTGGAATGCACTTTGATGCTTCACCCCCATGTTCCATGGCGTGAACTGTGAAGTTATTTGGCTTCCACATCTTTGTCCGGTTGTCTCTATATAGGCATTTTTCCAATGCCTTGCTATATCGAGAAGATTGTCTAAAAGGGATAGACAGGCTAGTAAGGGGACTATTTCGACTAGCGATTGCATGATACCCCCGCTTTGAATGCCCCTAATCTGTTCGGGTGAGCTGGCGCTGTTTGAGAAAGAATGACCTTAGGTCTATTGGGCGCCATCAGCTGAAATTGAGTCGATCAGAATGCATAGGAGTTTTTTTTCCAGCATACTGTTTTCAAATTTTGTTTGGCTGCTGCACGGTACAACCTCTGGAGAGAAAGGAATAAGAGAATATTTCAGCGCAAGGGGATGGATTCTAGTCCATGGCTACCAAGGTATAGGTAGATGTTAGGAGTGGCTCGTGTCTTCTAATGTTTTTAGACCTGGATGAGCATGCTGTGTGCCCAGAGTAGTTCTTTTGTTTTCTAGTACGACTGTCTCTTGGATTCGGGGAGGGTGTTCCCCTGGATCTTGTCTCAGGGTTTGTACCTGTGTCCTCGGTTGGTTGTTTGGAATCTTTGGATGATACTAAACTAATCAACCAAAATAATAAAATATCTTTCTAAATTTCTTTTCCTCTGAAAATATTTGGACAAAAGATTGACAGGCGATTAACTTACATCCTCAAGACCAGTAAACGGCCGCACCAGACCTCGTTCCCTTAGAGATTTATGGAACTCCACAAACTTCCATGTACAACGCTCCATTCCAATAACATACACAGGCTTCCTGCAGGAACAAAATTAAATGAAATACAATAACTCAAGTTGGAAACATTGAAACCCCAAACATCAAAAGAACCTTAGAGGTAGTTCTACTCAAACCATACCCTGTGCCACAAGCTTCGCTCAACATACTGACTGAATCAGCAGTAACGACGAAAGCGTCAGCCCAAGCTAGATGGCCCATGTGCGGATTTGGTTCTGAAAATATGACCCAAAAAAACTCCACGAATCATTTTCTAGATTAAATTGTACATCAACCCTCGAACTGAATTGGAAAAAGAAAATACCTTCACCATCCCAAATGTAGATTTTAGGATGATTTCCAAATTCTTTCACTATGAGATTGGAAATCTGTCGACAAAGAGTTCAAGAATCACTAGTAAGAACACGGAACCAAGCAATTTATGCATTATTTTATTCTTGATTTGCAGCAGAACCAAGCTCCCAATGCAAATATATAAGGAAACTGTACAATGGCATGATACCTTTTCAGGGGTTCTCCTCGAGAAAGATATTCTTACACTCCCGCAGCTCACTAGAACATTGTGCAGAGAGACTGTCAGCTGCTTTGCAAGGTCCACACCATATCTACAACGACCTACAACAGAGTTTGGAAAAGATATTAGTATGCACCTCTATATATACTTAGATGCACAGTGCCAACGAAGAAAAATGGGAAATTTTTCATATTATGAATTCTTTGGGGAGAAACCTACTAATATCAGAACTAAGAGTATCTTCAATGGCCTAAACAAAATTAGATAACCAAAAGTTGCCACATCAGCTTTTGGTTATTCATTTAGAGGTTGCTAAAGTTAGCAATGTGAAGACTCACATTGGTGTTTTTTGTCCATAATAAAAAACAATAGTTTTCGAAACTGGCTTTTAAAATAATTTTTTAAATTTTTTCTAAAACAAAACAATTTTTGGTAAAAACAATTTTTCCAAAAAAAAAAAAAAAACAATTGTGTAAATACGGTTCTTTTTTTGTGTGTAAAAGTAGTTTTTGAGAAAACAATTTTACAAATAAAAAGTCTTTGAAAAAAACAGTTTTTTTGAATTTTTTAAACAACTTCTAAAAACACAGTTTTGAAAACAACACAATTTTTTAATATAATCTTTTGGAAACATTGTTGAGAGAGAGAGAGAGAGAGAGAAGGCAATAGAGAAGGTTTTTGTGCAATGATGGGTGTACTTGATTGAGTAGATGTGGGGTCCACAAAATTTGATTATTGGTAAAAGTTGCTAGTTTTGGTGATCCAAGAGCCAAAATTTGGTTAGTTGCAAAGAGGTTGCTAAGTTTAGTTATTCCAATGCGTGCACTTTTTTGAACAAACATTGCTAACCTTAGTAACATTTTAGTTTTGAGGATGCTCTAATATATAATTAAGCAAACAAGTTAAAAGAGCTTCTACTAACAAGTAATGATGATTCATTGATAATATCAGTCATGCATTGTTATCTCCTTTCTAATTGTAAGGAAAAACATATCAAAGGATTTTGATGACGTTAACTAAAATAGCCTTTTGTGACATGAACTAAAATAGTTCTTTTGGATTAAAGAAGTCAGGTAAGATACACATAGTAAAGCAAATTGTTCAGGGTAAAACATGATTCGTGCAAGCTTAAACAAAAGCATGTTCTAGACTCTCACAAACACAACATAATGGACTCTGGAAGATAAACAAGATATCTTGCACAAACATGCCCCAGAGATTCCCACTAATACTAACACTACCCTTGCAATCCAGCTCTGGACCAAGAATCATCAGTAGCAGATTTAGGAAGACCAATGTATGTGGGAAGGAAATTCTTCAAGTAAAGATTATCGAAAGAACTAGCACTTCAACAAGACAACCCATTCAAAATGTATACAAAATAAAAATGCAATACACAAGCACAAATAAATAGCTAAAAGCATATATAACAAAATAGTTACTTGTAGGGCCTCCAAGGTTAACCACAAGTAAGGGCTTTGGCAAAGGTGCAAACTCATCATGCCAGGCACTAGCTGCAGTCCGCAATGCACCAGAATCAACTTGATGTAGAGCTCCAGTAGTGAGAACCTGAGAATATGCAACACTAAGCAGCGGACAGACAAAAACTCGCTCGAAGGAAAATATTTGAATACAGAAAGAACCAATATAGTGGGTGGTTAACGGGCAACAAATTTACCACATTACTATTAGGAGGTTCTCGTGGAGTGATCCACTTGCGGAGAAACCGAGGAACCTGCTCTTGTGCATGAGGAGTCAAAGGATAATAATCATGATCAGGAGTGATGACCATGTCAAACCTATGCAAATGGGTCCTCGGGTGCTGAATCTGAAACCAAAATAGAAGAGCAAAAGAAAGGGATTAAACTCAATGGTAATCCAGAAATGAAACTATGGCCCGCATCATATCAGGTGGCACGGAAGAATATAAAGCTGAATGAATAGGTTTAGCTAACCTGCCAGAAAGAGACTAATTTAGATTTTACAGTCACCATTTAGGTCCCCTTTAAACCCCTAATGTGCACAATATGCAGTAACTTTCTTACTTCCAATGGTAAAGCTCAAAAAGTAAAAGTTAAACCCACAAAGATAGTTGTAGAAAAAGACGGAGGCTCTAGCTCTAGTTCTGGCATGATCGACAGCAGCACAACCAAGTGGCAGAGTAAACCACATATACATGACAGGATCCCGTCCAACCTACATAGGTTGTATACCATTGACAATACAAAACGAAGTTTACATTTCGAAAAACTTATACTATTAATCTCAGCCTGTCATCTGAAGACAACAGTTCTCTGTAGTTGCCAGTTTGCTATATCGAAACAAATTATAGAAAAGAAGAACAGTTCTCTATACAGACGAGGCAACCTAAGAAAATAATCTTGTTTTAACTTTCAAGTATTCGTAAAAAAGCACCAGAATTGTTTGCCAATCGCACTAGATACCAGAACACTGAGCCTAACAATAATAAAACAAACCTGAACAACGAAAACATTCTCCGATGCTAGTCTCTTAATGGCACTAGCAACTGATATGGTATCTCTACCAGAAGCCACCACCAGTAAAGGGCCATCCCTGAAAGACGAGACGTGATCATTTCTCAGAGTCAAACAAGTTTACAGCAGATGAAACATAGCACAATTAGCTTTCCTGTTGTAATTGCATCTTAACAAGAAGATAGAAGTGTAGAGTTTCATTACCCAAAATGCAAATAACCAAAGCCTAGAGCCACTTCACAAGTAATTGGTTACTTGACATCAAGAAACTTCCTTTCAGTTTCTCCCTCACTTTGAACTCGCTATATTCTTACTCTCTCTAAACTCTTATCCAGTTCATCCAATATCCCAAAAGGAATTCTATGTTTAATTGCAAATTGTCTCTCACCAAAAAAGGTGATGACAACAAGAAACAAATTACTTGGCCGAACACATGCTGCATCTCTTCGCTTTGAAAAAGACCTAAACCAGTTTCCAGTTTAATACACATTGTTTTTCCATTTAAAAAGAAATTAAGTTCTAATGTTGGCCTCCTTCCTCACAAGTGGACACCCCCTAGTAACATAAATATAACAGCGGAACTCACTCGATCAGGAATCTTACAATATCAGAAGAGCATATCTGTCGTTCCTTTAGACATCAGACATAACTTAATCACTATCAGATTGGTTACTATGATCAAAAGCATCTTAAAAGATTATAACCACATATGCTTATTCTCCTTTGCAAACTTCTTTCCGTGTATGAGTTTCAAGTTACAAACAAATCAGTGTGAAATATGACAGAATGGGTCTAGTATGGCAGGATACTGGGGGAAGAAAAGCTTACTTCTCAAAAGTCTCATGAGCCATGGTCACTATATTCTTCACATCAGCCTCTAAAACAGATGATAAGCCCACACTGCCACCGTTTTCTAAAGGCAAAGAGTGAAGTTTATTTCCTCTGCCTGCTAACAGAATTCTTGAGTAACCATATATCTGCCTGATGATATAATATAATTTTTTGTGGAGAGAAACTGGGAGCCAGTGAAGCCACTCATTAACTCCTCCTTTGGGCCTTGTAACCCGCTGCAAATGAACAAAAAGATATGGGTATGGAAATGCTTACTTGACTAAAGCAATGACAAGTATATAATAGTATTACAGGTATCAAAAGGAAGTTTTCATGTCTGGATATTTGTAGCAACCCTTTGCTGCCTCCTCATCAAGCATGGTTCAAACCTCAACCTCCTAAACTTGACTATTTTACATCTGATATGATAAGAAAATCTGTATTTGTCGTACCTTTATGTAAAGGAAGTGCATCCTAACACGAGATCATGACTATTCACTTAAAGTGCTTGACAGAAAGATGCTTACTCAATAGTTCGTGCATTATTATTGCCTAATAGATAATGTTTAATATCATATTGTAGACACCCCGATTTCGACCCGAGAAACTTATCAAGCATTCCCGATGATGAAATAGACCAACCGTGCATACCTTGAGGCTAAGAACGAGGCTTGAACTCACCTAAACACCCTAAACCATCCTAAACTCTTTCCAAACAACCTAAGCCAGCCAAAATAACCCAAATACCCCTCAAACTACTCAAATAAGCCAAGCCAAACCCCTGTGCTCAAAACACTTTGAGCGCTCAAACCCCTAGTTTGAGCGCTCAAACCATGACATCACACATTGAGCGCTCAAACCCTGATGGCGTCACACATTGAGCGCTCAAGCTCTGTCCAGTTTGTTTTTGGCAGAGCATCTAATCATGAGATTCTACTGACATGGGAGCGTCTAACCGCCGTATTACTGCTTGCATGCATACAGTAACCCCTAGGGAAGGCCTAAATCATCTTAGTAGGCCCTCCATTTCAAAGCCAATTCATTTCCCCCCCATTTCTCTCTATATAAACCACCCTCCACCCATTGTTTAAGGACCCTTAGCTGATCTCTTACACTCTCACACCCTTCATCAGACCAAAACCACTCTCTCTCATCAATCACGTTTTACACTCTCTCTCATCCATTTCCATAATCTTCAACCTCCAAAACACCCAAAAACCTTCTTTAAAAGGCCTAAACTCCATGGGTATTTGAAGAAATCATCTCTCACCAAGCCTACTGCCCTCAAACCTTCCTCAAATCCATAAACCCACTTCAATCAGTCCTTGTTCTTCACTGATCATCTCACTTTAAGCACTCAAACACTCAAAAATCACCATTTTAAGCCCAAACACAACCCATTCATCAAGTCAATCATTCAATCAGCCTTACATTCTTCTCTCCCTGTCTAAAACGTCACTCATATAGCCCATAAACACAGCCACTACCCATCCATTCATCAAACCCCAAGTTCAAGCCTTGATCATAGCTGAAAAGGTAGAAAAACATGTGAAAAATCACGTTTTGGTCATCCTGAAGGAGACCAGTGGGTTCATGGAGGTCCTCCATACTTCCAATGAACTCACAAGGTCTTAGATGTCAAAAAAAATGATTTTCGAAAACCCCAGCTTCAAATGGTTTGAGCGCTCAATGTGAATACTATGAGCACTCAAACTGTTTGAGCCTGATTCTTGTTTTTGTGGTTCCTGATGCCTTCTCATGATGGTACCATCATTTGATGGCTTTTGGTTGGTTCAAATACCCTCAAACCAGTTTGGTTAACCTTTGATCATGGACCAATGAAGCCAAAAGCCATGAAAATGATGTGTTAACATCATCAAGCAATGAATAAGCTTTGTTTGTGGGATGAATAAGTGTATCTCACTCTTTTGAACAATGATCAGATTATTTAAGCTCACAAAAGCATCAAATAATGGCCAGGAATCACAGAAGCTCATAACCCTTGAATGGGGTTTGAACGCTTAGTCTATGACACAATGAGCGCTCAAACCTTGTTCAGTTCTGGCATTTGAATCTTGTTTATTTCAGTTCTGCATTCTGTTTTCAGTTCATGTAGTGTGTGTGTGTTGTTGTTTGGCTAGGCCAACTTGATCTCTTCTTCCTCTCATTCTAATCATGCTTATGCATGGCCCAATACGCATCTCTCACTCATGCAAGCATTTTATGTTTATTTTGTCAATATTTCTGGTTCATCAAGTACATTTACATTATTGTGTACTGTTTGAGGTTGTTAATGATCCAAATAAGGGCAAGGAAGCATCAGAATACACAAGCCATGGAGATGGTTTGAGCGCTCAAACTGTTTTCCAGATTTATCGAATATTTTCACTATTATGGCTTGCATACTGCATTTTGTGTATTCTGGAAAGTCTTTTAATGTTATACTCTTGCTTACTCAGGGCTTCTTCCCATGTTTGGCGCATTGACATGCTTCAACATGTGTTATTACAATCATATCATTCTGTTTAACCAACACAGATCAGTTTTCAAGTGAGAAACAGTGCATAAAATGTGTTTTTATCAGATCAGAAGCATCATGAGCATGTGTGGGTGAGCGGGGTGTGAGCGCTCAAACAGTCCTCTTTGAGCGCTCAAACCTCTGGCAGTGGATCAGATCAGTTTTGCTTCATATGTGTTGTTCATGTCGTTTATGGTCATTCTGTTATTGTTCATCATGTACTAACACTTTGTTTGCTGTTTTGTGCCTTAGCTTGTTCATATTTGCATACCATCATCATCTCTCATGTAGTACATGATACACATGCATACACCATAATCCACTATTGTGTTCATCATCATTATGTGGCTCCCATTCCCCATTCCCCGTACTTGTTCATGGTTGAGTTGCATACATTTCTTGTATAATCCCACAAAAGTCAAGTAGAGACCGGTCTTCAAACTGGGCGAGGGGGGTGCCGTAAAACCCTTCCCCTCTCGTAACTGAGCTCCCGAACCTAAGATAGTATGGTGATGACGGGCCAGTAATCCTTATCCATTGAATGAGGCGCGAGTCAATCGAGTTCGGTTCCTCGGGGACAATCCGCTAAAACCCGGGTGGCGACTCCGAATCGACGATGATCCTCCGGAGGGGCGTCCACACATATGATATGACCCATATGATCAGGGTCAAATAACATGGACAACTCCTTCATTTTAACTTTCCCTGCTTAAGACCCTCACACAGTATCCAAGAGTTGTCAAAAACGCTGGCGGTTGGTGCGCCTTTTTCATTTCAACAATCAATACAACTATTTCTATACATGTATGTTACGTACTTAGATTAATTGGAATCCAGTAGGCACCAGGTTAACACAGGACCAGTGGCGATGGAGGCTAGTCAACCCTAGTGTATACATGAAGAAGCAATCACTGTATAGGACATATAGGACACATGGCATCCACATTGGTGTTTCTCATATGCCAAGAGTAGTGGAACAAGTTGTTCATTGGCATGTCTCTATGCCCAGAGATCGTGTGATTCATTGTTGAATGGAATCGCCGTTGCGCCAAGTGGTTGCAACGGTTACCCCAAATGGCTCAGATTGGTCGGGTCAGCTTTGATATGACCGTATTAGGTAACAGAGTACTGTTAAAGGGTCTTCGCGTCTTGTGTATTGGTGTCTCTCTCAGATGTAGATCGAGGTAGATAAAGGCGGGGGAGCTCTCTTCAAGGGTAAAGGTCGCGCTACCTCAAACTAGCCGCTACCTCAAACCAGCCTTCAATCCACATACCCTGTAAAGCTCCTAGTCATAGCTAATCCTACAGAAAATGTGGCCTCGAGGCTACCTCATTGGTACCAGGGTTATCTTCTATCTTCTGGTACCAAGGCGGCATACAACCGAGGAAGAAGAGAATCATGAAGGCGACTGGGGAAAATTTCAATCATTCACAATTGTTGTTCAGGGGAAAAAGGGGAGAGAATTTTTGGAGGACTGTCTATATTACTGGAAACTACGCTGAAATAGATGGAATTGGAGTGATAGCCCAATGGCCAGTGGTAGGCACCATGTATTCCCATGCATTTGAATGGAGTTCTAACCTCACTAACAACTAACACTATTGACTTTCGCCAAGAAAACAGATACGTTAGAAGCTATAGAGGAACATGAAAACATTTAACTACTCATCACGACGTCACCACAGTGGCAAAGCAAATAAATGACATCCTAGTAATGCAAGTAAACGCATAACCAAGGAAGGAAAGTCAACAATAAAATTAATGAAGTTACTATCTCATTATTCAAATCTTCAAGCCGGTGTTCTCGAGATCCCAATAGACTGAAAGTGCAAGCATAATCAATGTATTTGATCATCAGTGAATGGTAGAAGAATATCCTATTTGATCTGTTCCATGTTTCCAAGCTAACCAAGCTAAATTAACCAAATTTGGGATTCCAACGTCAGCATGTGGCATCAGAGAACTCCCAAGTTGCCTTCGGAAGGATGAAAGAATCTGGGGAAATGATTCAATCTCTCACCATAAACGCTAGAGATATCGGGTAGTTACAAGGAGCAAGTGACTAGCTGTTTTCCAAGTTGGCACAATTTAAACCTTCAAATTTCGACAAGCGCCTGCATTTATGCAACTTCAGTGTTCAAGTTGGAACCCAAGATTCAGTATTCAGAATCAACATTTATCGTCCATTCTGTCAAACCTAAATAACCAACTTACTAAAACAGCATAAATACAAATCACTAAATTCTCAAATAACAACTCCCCCAAATTTCCTAATTCCGTGTAGTAAGTAAAATGAAAAAAAAAGTATAACTCATTTATCAATAGAAAATTGTGGAAAAATTAAGGTTCTAAAACTCGCTAGGCGCTCCCAAGGCGGCCGGGCACCTTCTCGCTTCCAGGGCCGAGTACTCGGCGCCTAGTCGGCGAGGGGCCTTCTAGCGCCTAGGCGGTGAGTACTCGACCTTACAGGCCTTCTTTTAGAACATTGGGAAAAAGAAGCAGAAACAGAACTCATGTGTAACATTTGCTCGTCAGAAAGCCCTAGGGTGTCAACCAAAGACGGTGGCAACCACTCTGTGAGTACAAGTGGAGTCCACATTGATGTTTACTCATATGGCACGTGTAGGGGGATACGTTGTTGATGGACATGTCTCGAATACTCAAAGACTATGGTTCATAGTTCTACGGAGTTGTCGTCGCCAATGGTCACCCCACACGCCTCAGATCAGATCAGCTTTGATCTGACTGGGTTAGGCGTCAGAGCACCATTCTAGGGCCTTGGCGTCTCATGTCTTGGTGTCTATCTGAGGTAGATCAAAGCGGCGGAACTCTCTTCGAGTGTAAAGTTTTCCCTATCTTAACAAGCCTCCAGTCCACACATCCTCCAAAGCACCCACGAAAGGTTCTTGGGCGCGGCTCATAGCCCGATCCTAGAGAAAATGTGCCCTCGATGCTACCAAACAGGAACATAGGATTATCTTCTGTCTTGTGATACCAAGGTGCCATACGGTCAAGGAAGCCCTTGGCATTGAGGCCCTGGCTGAAGAGAACAATCTTCGAGGAGATATGGGATAGGAGAAGAGAATCATGAAGGCAAATGGAAACAATTCAGTCATTCGCAATTGTTAATTTGGGCAAAAATGAGGACAAATTTTAAGAGGACTGTATATAATGCTGGAATCTATGCTGAAATAGATACTTAAGAAGCTATAGAGGAACAGGAAAAATGCTGGCACAAATTGAACAACTGATCACCACAATGGTAAGAGTTAAGACAAATAAATGCCATCCTCGTAATAGCAAGTTAACCAATAACCAAGAAAGAAAAGTCAACAATCAAATTAACTAAGTTACTCTCTTGAAGCTTCAAAAAACCGTTGTTCTTGAGCTCCCAATAGACTGAAATAGCAAGCATAATCAATGTTCTTGACCCACCAACAGGTGGCAGAAGAATATTCTATTTGCTTACATGTTTCCATGCTAACCAATCCGGACTAACCAAATTTGGGATTAAACGTAAGCAAGCGGTGTCAGAGAAATCCAAGTTGTCTTCGGAAGGATGAAAGAATCTGGGGGAAATGGTTCAATTTCTCACTAGAATGCAATGTGAGATACCGGGTGGGTACCGGAGCATGTGACTACTTGTTTTCCAAGTTGGCACAACATAAACCTTCCAGTTTCGAAAAACGGCTGGGTTTATCCAACTTCACAGTTTAAGTTGTTGCCTTTGAAAGGATGAAAGAATCTGGGGGAAATGATTCTATTTCTCACCAGAAATGCCAAGTGAGATACCTGGTAGTTACTGGAGCAAGCGACGAGTTGTTTTCCAAGTTGGCACAATTTAAACCTTCAAATTTCGACAAACAGCTGGATTAATCCAACTCCACTATTTAAGTTGGAAACCTAAATTCAGAATCCAGATTAAACTTAAAACCTAAATTCAGAATCCAGATTCAACGTCTAGAGGTAACTCTATCACGTCCATTCTGTCAACCCTAAATAAATAACATGCCCGTATACAAATTCCAAGGAGCAATGTTCAAACCAAACAGATATCAATGCAAACAAATTCTGAATACGAATTACAAAATTCTCAAACAAAAACTCCCCAAAGTTTTCTAATTCCCTGACGAACCGAGAAAATTCAAGCAAGTAAAATGAAATAAAAGAACAACTCATTTCTCAATAGACAATCATAAACATATAAGCAGTTTGAAAAGGAACTGACGTATAACGTTTGCTTGTCGGCAAGTCCTAGGGCGCGAACGAGACCGATGCTCTGGTTCTCGGAAGCGGGGAAACCGTTGCCGATGACGACGGCACGCCTGATGACGCCGTAAACGCCACCTTCGAAGATGTCAGGCACGCCCATGGGGCCGCTGGGTGGTTCAGGAAGCCTTATTGGCTTCATCTAAGGAATTACGGTGAGCAAAACCCTTCGAGAGGTTTCCAAATCGTCTTCGATTTTATACCTATTTTTGTATGTACATGTATAGGTGCTTGTATCGATATGGATGTGAAGAAGAAGAGTGGAGCAGGGTGTGAGAGAGATGAATTGCTGTACAAATGAGAGGGGAAGAGAGAGAGAGAGGGGGGGGGGGGGGGGGGGGTAGGTTGCGACGTTGCGTTGGCAAGAAGGTATGTCTGGAACGAACTGAAGGTGGATGCACGATTTCGGAAGTTTTCGGCAGAGATTGACACGCGGAGAGAATTTACTGGCTACGTGTTTTAGCTTCTCGTGCACCCAGACCTACACAATCCTCTTCTCCGATGCTTTTGGCAACATTGTTTAGAATTCCTTTTAGAACATCAAAAATGATTCGAAATGAATTTTATCCTGATATAAATGGGTTCAATACTTCAATACAATAATGTCTTGTGATTCTTCTTCAGATAATTACAAGTAGGTCTAGAAAACCAATCATTAATTCTCACTAAGGATACACTCAATTTTTAATTACCTCTAAGTACAATCTCATTATTAAGATTACCGTTCTACCCTTGAAACACATATTTACACTTTACTCCACCTCCCACTCCCCAACTCCACCCACCATCCACTTCCGGCCGGCGAAATTTTCCGGCCGATAAACTTTTCCGGTCACGACTTTTTCTGGCCAATGACTTTTTCCGGTAGGTAAAATTCGCTGCGAATTTATAAAACTTCCAGCCGACGACTTTTCCGGCCGGCAAAATCCACTACAAATTCCCACTAAGTCTAGGAGTGAGCCAACATTACCATTTTTAACCATTATTTGTTTCAAAAGTGAAATGGCATTGCACAGATCATGAGAAAAAAGGAAAAATTACGGGTAACTTTTCATTTAGTCATTAAGTATTCAACCAATCGAGTACCACACTCAGTTAAAAAACAAAGCCTACAATTCAATCTGTCACTCATAAACAGAGGCTACAAACCTGTAATTTAAAAAAAAAACAACAGAGCCTGCGAATTTTTAAAAAAATAACTGCGAATTTGTATAAAAACACTGCGATTTTGTAAAAAACTGTAAATTTGTAAAAAAATACGGTGAATCGCTACAAAGGAGGACAAAACCATTGTCATTCCACCGAAACAAAACCCTGCGAATTTATAGATCTAAAAATTTGGAGGGATTTTCTATCAACAAAAAATACATAGTTTACTGCGAATTTGTAGATCTAAAAAAATTGGAGGGATTCCCTATCAACAAAAAATACCCTTGCTAAATTTTCCCAAAAAAAAAAAACAAAAAATACCTAGTTTACTGCGAATTTGTAGATCTGAAAATTGGAGATGCCTTTTGCAATAGAGTCACGACAGTGATGAATCCTATATTGTCTTCTTTGATTTCGCCATACGCGGATGAAGAGCTTGTGCACCCAAAAAATTCGCAAAGAATAAAAAAACAAAAGGTGAACTTGGAACCACCCAACCTCAGGTGCCCTTTGAAATTGAAACCGACCGATGCCCCTACGGTGCGAATTTTGTCTTCGTCGTGTTCGCACCTGGTAACAACCACAGATCTCGCCTTCTTCGAGGTGTTTGATCTCGTCGCCCGATTGCGGCCGATTGAGGAAAGCCACCATGGACGGGCGGCGGCGGAGGAAGATGGTGATGAACACTGCGAATTTGCATGGGTATTTTATGTTTACCTGGTCTGGTCTTTTGAGTTTGACAGTGTTAACACACACACACACACACACACACACACACACACACACACAGACAGAGTTTCCAACTTCTGGGAATAAAGAGAGACATTGACCTTACACGAGAAATTTATGGGGAATACAACACTTTACCACAATTTCTGACTTTCTAAGCTTACACAGTAAAAAGTTGTATGGGGAATACAACACATATAATGAATTTTTATGTTTAGGTGGGGGAATACAACACGTGTAGGCCGGGCTTAGGTGCCAGGTAGGCGGGTAAAGTTGTATTGGGAGGGACGCGCGTTAAAGTTGGGGTATTTTTGGTATTTGAGTTTGTTTTTACCTGGGCGGTGCAAATGAATTTTTTGTTGGGCCTCGTGGTAATAGTGGTGCGCCTGGAAGACCGGCCCGTAAATCCCTCATTTTTCTTCTAGATAAATATATTATGATATGATACCAACAATTATCTGATCAATATGATTTTAGTGTGGTCGATATTCTCAACTAGCTCTGAAATGAGAATGGTTTAAATCATCAAAGTAAGTCCAGAAAGAATCTATAGACGAACAAACTGGATCGAAATTGGACCGTTTTTCTTTCCCTCTGTCTCACAGAGATGGGTCCTAGGGATGTGCATGGCGGTGGATTGGGATCAAATAGTACTATCTTCGTCCCCGATCCCCGAACCCCTTTCCCGTCTCTATTCCCGCCCCGATTCTCAACGGGACTTTGTTTTTATCCTCCATTCTCACTCCAAATGGGGAACGGGGATTGTAGAGACCTCTGCCAAATTTTTTTATATTGTTTGAGAATATATTTTTTTGTGTACACGTGCTTTTATAAATGCATTTGATTGATCGGGCCCGGATTTGTGTGCCATGGAATGGGGGTGAGAATTGTTGAAAACCTTTGGAGTGATTATTTAATTAAATTTTATAGTTGAAGGGCTTTAGTGTATTGAATTATAACACAGTAGGAGATGGAAATATTACAAGGTACTTGGAGGGGGTTCTAGTGCAATTTCAACGTGTCCTCTCTGTTATTTTTTTTTTCCCTGTAGCTCTCTCTCTCTCTCTCTCCAACTCTAACTCCACAAACCCTCATGTTTCAAACCCAAAACTGAAGTCTAAGACGTGAGATTCAACCTAAGAGCCAGAAGGGAATATTGTTCTACTTGGCGAGATCTTCAAATCCATCCGAACAAAGTCCAATTTGGCTGACTTCAGGTTTCCATCATTTTGGGGGTTTTGCTCTTTGAGGTAGGATTTATGCTAAATGTTTACATATGGAAGTGTATATGTGTAGTTATACCTTATTTTGAGTTTTTGATAGAGTAATCAAACTTATAAGCAAGCCCTAGACAATGTGTTAAATATTTTTGCTATACATGTGTTTTGTTTGGGGATTTTCTTTACATGGTTCCGGAGCTCATAATTTTCTGAAAATTTTATTGAAAGTTCCTCTATATGTCCTGCTTGTTGGGTTAAAGTTTCAAATCTAGATTCCATGTGTAGAGCTCTATAGAAATTTTTGAAGTGGCTGCAGTCAAATTCGAAGTTGTGCAGTCAGCACCGACACATCTTGGAAAAACATTCTTTTCTTTAGCACGGTATCGAAATTGCGCACCATTTGATTTCTCTGAAACTAGACACATATATCTTTATGTATATGTAAAGATTGTACCTTAATTTTGCCCTAGTACAATAAGTTTTTAGGTTAAAATTGAGGCATGTGTGCAGTTTCTGAAATCCTTTGTTTAGGAAGATTATCTTTCTTTAAACGGGTGTACTAGTGGTAGGTACTATTATGCACACTATGTGTTTGATGAAATGCTAGTAACGTAGATGAGTATTTTCCTAAACCTAGTATAACTTTTTTTGTGTGTTTAGTGAATTTGTGGGAAGTACACCTTGATGTATTAATTGGATACTAGTTATTTACTATGTTTGAGGAGACTACATTGAAGTTATTCCGTTGTGGTTAATTTAGATGATTTGGGCTTTAAGCCAAGTATTGAGATGTAAAGAAAACCATTTTTTATTGTGGTTGGCTGATTTAGGCCATTGGATTAAGAATGGTGATAAGGTGTTGTGTTAGTTATCGAGAGGCGATATATGTGTAATGAGATGATAAGTTTGAGCAATATTGAGAAACTAACAATGTGAGGTGTTGTTAGCCAATAGTCCTCCTAGTGGAGGTGAGGGTGATGTTAATGGGTATTTGGAAAGGATCGTTGTATTGCTTGTGTTGACAATGTGTTTGTGACGTGCTATTCTCTTTCTTCATTTATATATGTACAGTGGCTATGTGTGAGTTGGATGATATGGCAATGGGTGCTTGTGTTGAGAGGGTAGGTTGAGCGGATATCATTGAATTGGGAAGGGTCGAACCAGGTTACATGAGGTAATGAAAATTAAAAATTTAGTTTCCTAGGTCATAAGTACTACCCAAGTAAATTAATGAATTAGTCGCGTGACTTTTGTTTGGTCGTTTAAGAACATATCATTGGGCACACTGAAGGAAAAGAAAGCAATAATTTTTTTTTTATATGGTTTCAATAATACGAATACAAAAGGAAGAAAGTATATAATTTTTCTTTATTTCGACCTTTATATATATTCATATCTATTCGTTTAGCATATTTCCTATCCAGGCTTAGGCTCATGTTGTTGTTGATACCAACTTTTCAGGTTCCGAAGTAAATTTGAAGGCCTGAGGATCCTTGGTTATGTCCTAGCTCTTCTTTGGAGAGATTCATTGCCTACTTCTATATATATTTTTGACTTGTGAGCCTACGAGGCCATAAACTTGTAAATTTTTTATTTTGGGAATGTATAAATCTAAATAGTGGTTCTTGGAACTTTTGTGCTCTAGTGGAGCGTACTAATTGTACTTTATTATGGGCATTATTTTTTAAAAATGCAGCGTCTTATCAGCATGGCATATAAGGATGGATATCTTGTTAACTATAGTGTGTTATCTATGAACAGGTTTAATTGTGACTTATAGTTGCTCATTTTTTGGGGCATGCCTTGTCAATTTTTTTTTTTTAAAGAAGATAGTAATTTCGCTCGTTTCTTTTTATGCCTAAATATCCGGGGTGTGACAAGGATCCCCGCGGAGATTCTGAGATCTAAACATATTTTAAAAAAAAAAAAAAGATTGTTAGTATATATGACTTCAACAGTGTTGGCTGAACAAACAGAAGTACTAATACTACAAACACAACCACAAGTACATCATATAGCACAACCAAAAGCCACACTTGGTTTGGCCTTGAGTGCAGATTACACCTCTGCTTACAGAGCCCTCCACAATCTGGGAATCAGAAATGAATCAAATGATACTGAGATAATCCTAACACAATTACAGTGAGACCCCTAGACGTTTGGAGAGAATTTAGTGAGACCCTAGAGTTTCATAAGTCATGAATAGACCCTAATTAGTATCGGGAATTCGGGGACAGGGTGGGGCGGGGATCGATCGGGAAATGGATTCAGCGCGGGGATATGCCTGCCCCCACCTCCTACCCGATCCCAAAAAATTTCAAAAATAATCTCCATATCCTATCCAATCTCGAGACAAATCTTCAAAATGTCGATCCGTTCGGGAAGGAGATCGAATAGGATATGAACTGGTCGGATGAAATGGCCATGTGCCTAGATGGTCCACTGCAAAAGATGTGTAATTTCTCAATAAAAAATAAAATTTTCCGTGTATGTTATTCAAAATTTCTTTGCACCTTTTACACCTAAATTTAGCCACTCGTGAATAACACAATGGCATGTGGCATTGTCAATTGGGTATGGGCACACTTTAGGGGGGTGTTCTACTAACAAAAAACAGTTTTTTTCAAAAACCAAGACAGATCATTTTCTTACAATACATCACATAAAAAACCGTGAAAAACCAGTTTTTTCTCAAAACTGTCTTAGTGGAACACCTCCTAAGTCGGGTTGAATCTTACAACAGTAACTTGTATTTAGTGAGGGTTTTTTTTTAAATAAAAACTTTTTTAGTTTTTTTTTAATTGATGTATTGTGAGAGAATGACCTATCTTGAAAAACACAATAAACCAAAAAGTCAAAAAGTCCTTAGCAGAATGGGGCCATATAGCTTGTAACTTGTAGCAATAGTAATCGTAGCTGTAGAAGTTAGTTCGGCTCCATTCTTGTTTTTTATTCGATTCCAATTTGAGTCAAACCAAAAAACAAGAATGGAACCGAACTAACTTCTATAGCTACATTTGCTATTGCTACAAGTTACATTGTAATTTTTTTTTAAAGAAATTTATATTGAAGTGTCATTTTTCTTTTATGTCCTTTACTCTGCTATTTAGTTGTTTTTAGCTTGCCAGTTATTCAAGACTTTCTTATGTAAGAGAAATAGACTTTCAAACGCCTAAAAGAGTTTGGCTATTGAGGTTTTTTTTTTTTTTTAACAGAACGTTTTTTAAAGTGTGGCTCTTGAGTTTGAAAGCGTAGCTTTTCAACTCCCAAATTAAATCTAAAAAGAATGTTAACAACCCCAAGTCCCCAGATTGATAGCTCAGATGCTGCACTACAGAATCCCCGAATCTAACAACACAGAAGTTCTCCATTGACCATTTTTTCTACATTCTCCTAGTGACTCTTTCCAGCCAGTCGCATAGCAATGCATAAATCTCACACTCAGGTAGTTTGCAAATTGCCCGGTGGGTATTATAGACACAACGTAAATCATACTCCTTTTGTCTCATATTGTTTATTTAGTACGACAAGTTTAACTTATTAAGAGAACACAGTTAATACACATTTTCCTAAAAAGCTTAATCAAATTTCCAGTATTAACCCTTAGCCCATGCATTTAAAATTACTTCTGATCCATAATGAGGGTGAATACTGTGAATTTGCAACTATTTACCCACTTTTTTATTTTTTTGAAAAGAACAAATATTTTGAGAAGGGGGCCATATTTGCCTTCTTCTTACCATCTTATCTCCTTTTCTTTTGTGAATGTAAAGAAGAATTAATGTCAATCGTCTGTAGTCTTTAATTTTTTAATGCAAAGATTGCTTAAAGCTGATTGACCGGTAGGAGAAGAAACTCGTTCTTTGCATGCATGCATGCATGTTGCTCCGTATTGAGAATATAAATAATAAAGTTATTTCTCTTTCTAACAACCTAAGTTTTTAGATGAGTTGGTGATTAACAATAATACTCAGACCAATCTTGACGGAATAAGGAGATTGCACCCATTCTCTTTTACTCATCATTATCCAAAAGTCCACAACCTTGTGTTCCCCCATTGCATCTTTTTTCTCTTTTTTTGTCAAGGCAATCGAGTGGAATCCCTTGGACATCCAATCCTGCAGCAGCTAATTGCTCGGCTTAGTCCTGGGCTTATGTCATTTTTGCAATTGATGAGGTCAAGGTTCAACTTTTTTAAACGTCACAGAGTTACGATTTCTTTCTTTTTTACCATTGATGATGAGGTCGAAGTTCAATTTTTTTATATGTCAAAGAGTTACAACGACGAGACACTACATTTTTTTGTTTTTGTTTGCACGAGACACTACATTTGATGGTGTAAAATTTGTATAAAACCACTCATATTGTAAGAAAGAAATAAGCAAACATGAGTCTGATAATCAATTTCTTCCACTGATAAAATTTAGCCATTTGATTTCTTTACCGTATAGAGAGTGTACGAGAATGGCAACTAAGTTAGTAAAGTTAGTCCTAGTTCGAATGTACACTTGCATAATTGTACAACGGGAGTCAAAGTACTGTATGATCTCTCCTTATCACGAGAAATTTTTCAGTGCCGAGCGGGTAACATAGGCGGTACCCGACACGCATCTCGACTGTAACGATCCTAATTTTTGCTAAATAAAAATTTCGTTTATAAAATAGATTTTTCATATTTTCTCTAATAAATTTCTTAAAATTATTTTGGGAAATACAATTTTGGGCCAATAATTATTTTCCTTGTGCTAGAATATATGTGTGTGTATAACTAGCACTTAAAACCCTCTTAGTAGGTTTTCTTACCCTCCAAGTATTTTTAGGTGCATGTGCTTCATTAATGTGGGAAATTTCCTAGAAACTCTTGCACATGGAGAGAGAGAGAGAGAGAGAGAGAGAGAGAGAGAGAGAGAGAGAGAGAGAGAGAGAGAGAGAGAGAGAGAGAGAGAGAGAGAGAGAGAGAGGAAGGGTACTCAATTTTGCTCTAAAGTTGCCCAAGATTCTTTCCTTAAAGCATAGTTTGACATGCACATGCATTGTGCTTGAATATGAGCACATGCTACCAAAGCCTAGGCCTAACTAGACCAAGCCTTGGCCTCCAAGTACCCCAAACCATGCTTCCATGTTTTAAGGAAGAATATTCTTCCAATGAGTCATTACCTCCATTAAGCCAAAGAAGTAGAGGCAAAGAATGCTTAGCCTTTTGTGCTTCAACAAAGTAATAATAGAAAGCACGCCCAGCTGATTCATTGACTGTGACATACCCACCATACTGACTGAACACCACATTCGGTTGCCCTGGCAATTTGTCAATCTTGTCTCTCTCCTTCATTCCCTCCTGTGGGAAAACCTTGGGCCCATTTCGATCTCGAATCGGCCAGAAACGGCCCGTGTCGACCGGAGAATCCTTCTTCAGCTTGGCTTTGTAGAGTTGGGTTAGAGCTTCACTCTGTTTCTTGCCATGGGGTAGAGGTACAAAGAAAAAGATGGTGAGAAAGAAGAAGAGAGTTGCTGAGGCCTTGGTTACCATTGGTTCCCTTTCCGTTAAAAATGGTTTCGTCTTTTGATTCTCTCCCAAGTCCCAACTGATTCAGTTCCTCGGGCTTCCATTTTGGCCAACTTGCTTTATTTTTTTCTCTCTTCTTCAGCCTTTCTCAACTGCTCTAGCTAAATCTTTTTTTTTTTTTTTTTTAAGTATTATTACTTTTATTGGGATTTTGTAAATAAATGCACCTGAAATCGTAGTACCTTGCGAGTTACAAGTTACGACAACATGATTCCTAAGAGATTCGTAGTGGTTTTGTTCAAAACTCCCTGCTGACTGTATAACTGTTGATATAGGTGTGCAGGGAGAGACCAAAGCTCTTTTCTTAAGAGAGGAAAATGAAGACGTCGATACTGATTTTGATCAGTCTGGTGTTGATTATGACACAATTGGCTTTGAAGATGACATATCCAACTAGCAAGAGCTGGTGGAAAATTAATGAAGGGGCGGGTAAAGGATGCAAAATTTATGCAGCCAAAAAGAGTGGAGGAGTTTTGGCAATCATCTCTGTTCTCCTTTTTCTAAACTTCCTTGTTGGTTACTTTACGTCTGTGTGGATTAAGGATTTGGTGGATGAAAATGGGAAGAACTCAAGGCTTCCGACAGCCCGGATTCATTCTTTTCTCGTTACTTTTCTTTTTCCTGTAGGAATCACCTCATAATCCTTGATCCGGTATCAGCACAAGACAGTTCATGGGAATGGGGTTCAACTTTTTGTGGGTTTGAACTTTGAACTTCTTCAATGTGTTATTTCCACTATCTAATCATATGCTGCTATGCATGATGGGTAATCTAAGGAACTCGTTCAACACTTTCTATGTTCTTCTTGAGATTGTTTGCTTTCTTCCATGCTATGAATCCTTATTAGACCTTGATATGCCAATGCACCATGGCCTGGATATTATCATTTGCTGTGAGATGATTCTCTTCATTATTTATGGCAATACCAGCTATGGCAATGGGTGTTGGTAGGGAATAAAAAACAATGAACCATTTAACAAATGAAACTCCTCTTTCTCCTCAAATTCAAGTTTGGATAAAAAATTCTTAAAATTAAGTTCATTCCATGCCTTGGTTTATATCAAAATGGAGTCTTACTCTGTCTTTTTTTCTTTTTCACTCAGACTATAGGATATTCAAATTTTGATTCAAATTTTTAGAAGTTAATTTCTTCCCCTTACATTTACAAGTATGCTTCTTTTCTTTTTTTTATGGGCAAAAAATTTATTCAAAAAACTTGACAAAGGGTACATCAAGTTAGGGGGAGAGGGGGGAAGCGGGGATCATCATGGAAATCAATGGTCTAGATTCGCTGAAGTTTTCTTACCAGTAAGAGTATACTTCAATCGGTCTGAAAGCGTCTGCGATCGGACCATTAAAAACACTTTTGGACGGCTGAGATATTGCGTTGCATGGTGCAACGCACACTCCTCAGGTCTGGGAGAGGGGAGGGGATTCCAACCAAAGGTTGAAGAAATTAAAAACAATTGTTGGGACAAGCCCAAAAAACACCCATTGGGCCAAAGCCCAAAACATCTAAAAGTCTAAGCTAAAAAAGCCAAACCCAAATCAACATTACAACCCACGCCCAAAAGGCCCAACCTTGACAAGGAAACCAAGGATCATCTCTTATACTGCCGCCGCCCCACCACAATCACCCGCCGACCAACATCCAAACACCAATACCAAACCACCATCAGCAACCCCGCCATCCCTTACCGTTAGGCTTAGGCCTTAGGACCTGGACTCACCCAACAATGAGAACCGACGGGTGAGCCGAAGCCACCAGACGGAGGAACCAGAGACAACAAACAGCATCCAAAGCCTCTGATGGCCATTAAGGCGGAAACCAAGGATACCGACGGAGAACTGAACAAACCTCAGCATGGATATTCGCCACCTTTTCGGCCATATGTTCAGCAGTGACACTCATACCTTGAAGCATGTATATTCGCCACCTTCTGCGTTATTGGCTTTTGAGCTTTTTAGGCTTTTTTTCGAAGAGAATAACCTACCTCGTGAATATTTGGTGTTCAATATTTGGTGTTTTATGCAAAGCACGCATTTATAGGGATAAAGGTTCCCCCTGGCTCTCATGTGATAAACCCAATGTCCCAATCAATTTTAGGCAATTGTGGAGAGGAATGAAGAAAGAAAAAGGAAAAAAAAAAAGCATTTTTGAATGGTCTCGATGTTCTTCTAGGCGTGCTTTGTAGTCAGAGGGAAAATGGTTTCTTTAAAGCCTGGAGCTATACTACACACACACCTCTAGATTCTGTAGAAAATGTTTGAAAATATTCAAGTCTTCATCACCCATTTCTTAACTTGCCAATTTACGACGCTTCATTGTATACAAATTTGTGCCTTGTAAAATACACTAACTCGTCCTCAAACATTTTTATGTCATCAGAATTCAAAAAAATCCAAGCAATCATTTGTTTTTTTTTGTTTTTGGTGAATCGGAAATTAAATTACGAAACTAAGCAAGAGTCAGAAGCTGCAGCAGGGGTGCAGAAAGTTGCTACAAATGTAGGCAGACATAACAAGAGTACAAACAATAAAATTGATCTGTTCAACCAATTTCAATACAAATTATTCACAGTAGGACGGAATCGACCTAAGACAAATTTATTTAACTTGATTATTGGTTCCATTGTGGCATTATCACACAAGTATTAGTAAGTGATTTCTTCTGGGGAAGAAAGAAAAACTTGGGTGCAAATAGGGCCCCACGTGGTGCCCTTCGGCACATCTAGGCCGTCCAAAAAGTATATTGGACAGTGCGGATTTCGAGAGAGAATCAGGAGAGAGGAAGAGGAGAGGGAGTGTTTTAATCCGAACCGTCTAATACACTTTTGAACGGCCGGCTCGGATGTAGCGAAGGGGAATCACGTGGGATGCTACCCTCTCGGCACCAAGTTTTTCTCAGGGAAGAAATGACTTAAGCAGGTCAAGAGTTTCTTTTGGCCTTTTCGACTCTGGGTCATGAGTGTCTTCTTTTGGCCTTTTTGACTCTGGACCGTCGTTTTCTGTATTGGAAGGCTCTGCATCATGTATTCTTTTTTGCTGGGCAAGCTTGAAGCATAGAAACTTAGGTCGGTCGAGCTCCTTATCTACTCCCATATACTTCAATTTGAAAGTCTGACCTATCTCCATGCCTGTTCTCGCAACGAGTGTTGGCCATTCATAACCATCAACGCTATAGTACCCTGGAGCATTTTCGGCTTTCCCCAACACCGCTGTCGACAGATTAGCTTCCTTAAAAGCAGCGTGGTTATCTTCGACGGAAACAGTAAGACGCTCACCCCGCAGTAGCGCGTCTCAATGCTGCTGTATCAGTTTGCGTAGGACAAACTTTTTGAAATCTTCTTCCTTCAAAAGCACTGTGCTGGGTGAGTTAACATCAAAGTTCTCAGCCTCGAGTCTTCCTTCCATGTCCCACTCCCACGCCTCTTGTGAAGTAGAACCACCCTACAACATTCAAAAAAATTCGTAAACCCGACCAGAAGAAGTACTATGTATCTAGTATATATTTTGGAGTTTATCGTACAACTCTATTCTGAGGTCTAGTTTTTTTATTTGGTTTTGGGAGTTCTATGCTCATAAGCGTCGTCTTTCATGGGGGGCAGCGGCAAGGTACGGGTTTGTTGGTGGCTGCTGGCGTCGACTTCCACTCATATGTCCTTCTATCGAGTTTTTCAGCATTACGGTTTAAGAAAGATGAGAAATTTCACATATATATTTTTTTTTTGATAAACTTTAACATTAACCTGAGATACAAGAAAAATGTTAGATTGCAATAGATTTATACATGAATAGAGAGGTTGGCAAAGAGATCAAAAAGTTCATGATTCTCACCATTCTTGGAGAGAATTAAGCAACTGAATTCCTCAAACAGTTTTTCCTAACCAATTGACCCACGTTTCACCGTACAGTAAGACAATATTTTTTAAGCTTATTGATCCAAGTACCAAGCATATTATTATATATATTGCGTTCAAAAGACCAATTAGCTAGTAAGCATGCATGGCCTTAATGTTGGGGGATCAAGGGCTAATACAATTTAATACCTTGGAAAATTGATTACTTGATCTATTTGGCTCATAAATGTTTAGACATGCACTTGTCGGGTATATGCCTTCCCCATCTTTAATCTATATATTTTATGAAAATCTTTTTTATTAAGTTACATGCGAACAATAACATATTGACACGTGCAAATCTGTTATTGTAATCCTATAATTTTAGTTAAGCTAATAACGAGGAGAGATATATATAATCTCCATACGCCTCCAAATTGATAGGTAATATTTTAACAATGCCTCATGAGTATTATATTTTCGGTTTTATGATTTTGATCATCCTACAGTTAGGAAAGGACCATTACACAAGAAGTAAAATTAAAGTTGTATCCTTACAACATAGTCGTGGTTGTCGAGGTTGGGATTGGTTAGTGCAGTTTCATTCACTCTCGTTAAAAGAGGATAAATATGCATTATTTTTACTGATATTGATTGAGATAGTGTGGGTCTCACCTCTATAATACTCTTTACGTAAGAATGTCATCAACTTATGGGGAGATTCACATCATTTCATGGACCAAAGACAAATTTATTTAACTTACTGGTAATTGGTTCCATTAAGGAATTATCACTCGAGTATTAAAACAAGTGATTTCTTCTACGAATAATTAGTCATAAATATACAATATTTTGTCTATTTGAAGGGATGGACAAGGAACTTTTACAATTAAACATAAAGACATTGTTTGTAATTATAATTTAATAAATGAGCTAAAACCTCCTCCACCTCTACCGCCCAATGGCTCCGCAGAACCACCTCCGGGTGATATTAAGCCACGCACACTTTACGTTGTGCATTGACTGGGGGCGGCCAGGGACCATCAACCCTCCCTCCTTCTCGCTATAAAAAACGAAGCCACCTTTTCAATTAGCCAACTCCTCTCTCTATATCCCTTCAGCGTCTTTGACTTTGAACTGTTTTTTTCTCATTAAAATAAAACCAAGACCAAAATATAAAAAGACCACCACCGCGTAGCCGTTTTGCCGTTTCCATTCTCCAGCCACCCCGGCCGCCTCCTCAGCCCCGTTACCCGCCTCACCACCACCGCCGACCCAAACGTCACTTTTGTTGGAATTGTGCCTTGAATTTCCTTATTTTGGAAAATTCCTATTGTGTTTAGGATTATCTATTGCGTTTAGGATTTCCTATAGCGTTTAGGAAATCCTATTGCGTTTAGGATTTCCTATTGTGTTTAGACTTCTATATATGGTAATGCTTTGATTGTGTTTCTTATAAATAGGAGCGTTGTGGCCTCCTAGGGCTTTGGATTACTTGAATCCCTTTGAGGGATCCCCCATGGGGTTTCCCATAGTGTGTTAGGGTTTCTTGGTTGTTCCACAGATAGTCTTTAATTCATGAGATTGGATATTAGGGTTTTGTGTGTCTCTTTTGCGTTCTTGAGACTTTGTCCCTAGATATCTATTGGGTGCTTCAACTGAGAGTTACGGGTATATCCGGCTCTGTGTATTTCTCCATGTTCATAGTGAATCCTCTCTTGCTCTTCGCCCGTGGACATACCTCTAGATCTTCATGCTTGGGGGGGAACCACGTAAATCTTGGGTCTCGTTTTCTTTGTTGCTTTGTTATATTCTCATACTTTGGGTTTTGTCACAACAACTTTCTCCTTCTACAGCACTTCCAAACCCATCGAAACCTTATTCACACCAGCGAAGAGAGACCCCGGCAACATAAAGCCGTACGTGGGTACCGCTTATGTGGGGTGGTGAGGTGGTGAGTTTTTTGAATTTTATTTATGAAATTTGAGTTTTTAAAAATTACTGACATTTCACTAATTTTTTTATCGCCGGAAGTGGTTGGCTAGAGGTGGGGTGGTGGTCGGCCGGAGGTGGGGTGGTGATTTTTCTAAATTTTGTGTTCGAAATTTAAATTTTTAAAAATTAGTGACACTTCACTAAATTTTTTTTAGTAGGCGGAAGTGGTCGGCCGGAGGTGGGGTGTTCATTTTTTTTTTTTTATGTTCAAAATTAGAATTTTAAAAAATTAGTGACACTTCACTAATTTTTTTGGTTGCCGGAAGTGGTCAGCCAGAGGTGGGGTGGTATCTTTTTGAATTTGTTGTTCGTAATTTGAATTCTTAAAAAATAGTGACATTTCACTAATTTTTTTGGTCGCCAGAAGTTGTCAGCAAGATGTGGGGTGGTGGTCGGCTGGAGCTAGGGTGGTGATTTTTTTGATTTTTATGTTCGAAATTAGAATTTTTTAAAATTAGTGACACTTTACTAATTTTTTTGACTGCCGGAAGTGCCCGGCCAGATGTGGGGTGGTGGTTGGCCAAAGGTCGGGTGGTGATTTGTTTGAATTTTATGTTTGAAATTTGAATTTTTAAAAATTAGTGACACTTCACTAATTTTTTTTGTCCTTATGTTCAATTACAAAAGTTCATTATCCATCCTTTTAAAAATGACAAATGTTTTTTGTTTTTATGATCGATTGTAAAAGTTCATTGTCCTTTCCTTTAAAAATGTCAAATGTTTTGAATTTTTGGCTAAGTGTCCCCTTTTTTTTTGGGTCTTTGTGCTTTGAATGTTCTACTTTATTTATAACTCTATTTTATGTACATACTTAATTTGTGGATAATAGACCAGAAGATATATAAATAATGTGGTCTCGAACCCTAGGATTTAATAAACAACTACAAAGAAAGTTTGAAGTGGTCTACTGTTTACTGTCACTTCGATTCCAGATGGTGGCTCATAATTTGAAACTTAGGCCTCCTTTTGGCTAAATACAAAAAATTGGTTTTTTGGTTTTTTTGGTTGTCCTTATTCAATTTTTTTTTGCATTTGTTAGTTTTCGGTCAATTTTTTGTGGTTTCTTGACTTGTCTCGACGAGGAGAATCTAAAAAGTATAAAACTATTAACCAAACTAGTTTTGTGAATAAAGACGAAAAATAATCCAATAAACCAGTTTTTTGCCATAAGTTTTCGTCTTTATGCACAATTTTTTTTTGAATAACGAAAAAACGAAAAAACGAAAAAACCAGTTTTTTGGATTTAGCCAAATCAGGCCTTACAACTGGCCCATCATTCTGGAATCGTTCAGTACCAAAACCAGGAAATTATGTTTGGATATCAGTTTCCTAGTTGAACAAAAGGCATACGCATATGCATCTCGATTCCTCTAGGAAAGCCATTAGACCTCTACGATCAGAACTTGTCTCGTAGCTTGTGCAGAAGCCTTTTTTGCTAAAAGGATCTTGCAACTAGAAATCTACGGGCTTGCTTGATATAGAGGTGTGGCGGCTCCTGTGAAGAATGCAAACTCATTTGCACATTATCTAATTGAAAAAACTGGCTTTTCACAGTTTTTTATGTGATGTATTGTGAGAGAATGACATGTCTTGATTTTTGAAAAAAAAAAACAGTTTTTTGTTAGTGTAACACCCCCAGTTTTTTCAAAAAACTAACTTATATAGTGGAACACCCCCTTAAATGCGGCATATTGTTGAATGCTCATGATGTAACTTTTTGCTACAATAATTGGTTAAATCTCTTTTATAGGAATGACTGATTAAGTGGATTTTATACTTTGGAATGACTGATTAAGTGGATTTTATACTTTGGAATGACTGGTTAAGTGGATTTTATACTTCCACTCATGGTAGATCTATAGGGAATAGGGATGACGTTTTTTTCTCTGAATTCTCTCTCTCTCTCTCTCTCAGGCTTGTATCCTTGAAAGTTTTACTTATTTTTTATTCATTTGTGCAGGTCATGGTTCTTGTAGATTTCCTGGAAGGTATTAATTGTTGTATCCCGTTGCTGTAAATTTCATTTATGTACATAGTTATCTGATTAGTTCTGATTGGTGTTCCTGATTTGTATCTCAATATCCCACAGTATGAGATGTCTGCACAATCTGCTATTCTGTTGAAATCTGTTGATGTAGTTATGGGAGAAATAGCACCTTTGTAAATGGTACAGCACTAGCTCCATCTTCAAACTCAACTGTATCCGGGTGCCATTCGCAACGTTTCTATGACGGTGACGCTTTTTTTAGATCGGCTGTTTTTGGTGTCTTATTGTTGAGTGCAGTTTTCTTGTGATAATCCATGGAACTGATGTGTAAATTTCTATGACGGTGGCGTTTTGCTCCACTTCACATTTCGGATAACTTCCACCGTACACAATTTTGTTCCTCCAAGAGAGGAGGTAAGGGATCGCAAACTTAAGCGAAATCTTTCATTGGTATAGTAGTGTTGTTAGGCTAGACATTTCTTGACGAGGTTGATTTTCTTGAAAATTGGATTTCGATGAGCCCATATCAGAATCTCCATTTTTTTCTCGTGAGTGGAATTTTTCATTTTTCACTTATGTACTTTGTATCTTTCTTTCATTAGTTCCTTGTTCTTATGTTAAATGATGGATTTTCTATGATGAGCAATGGAGCTAACATATAGGTTGAATGAAGGTAATCATCTACATAGCAGCAGAAAAACTACTATTGTATTGGTGCATGACTCGTTTACAGTTAGTTGCTAGACAGTTATGGAATTAAGAATGAATATGATACAGAATCAACATGACTGTAACACATTTCCCACATTCATCACACCTCGGAACACAATAGCTGCAACCCCTACACTCACAATTCTCCCTTGAGCAGTCGAATACCAAACGTGGTTGATCGCACTTTGGGCACACGTCTATGTCGATTGGTAGACCGTTTTCTTCATTTTTCGATGAGGTTTATTATTGTGGTTGTGATAGAAGATGGCATGTTGCTCCTGATGCTGCTGTGGTCACTGGTTTGTTCTTAGAAGGGAGTCGAGGGTTTCAAGGTGTTGCTTATTTATGCCGTAGATGCCGTTTATTTTCAGGCTAACTAGGTTTTTGTTGTGCTTGGTTAGGTTCTCCACTGCTCTTATAATACCTTCTGGGGTCAAGCCGGTGCATCCAGGTACAAAGAGCTGAAATATAGGAAAAAGAAAAACACTTGTGGGGTTAGCAACTTTGTGAGTTCTTTGAAGTTGTTTCCATTTTTCTTGGATGCCAATTGAAGAACTGATGAGTGAAGATAGAAACAGCTTGGGAATCTTTCATCCCAAAACAACAATGCTAGAAAAGCTGCATTGTGACTTGGGGGAGAGTTTGTGAGCTCATTACCATTTGATATTCGGTCCCATTAAGACTTGTGAGAGAGTTTGTGAGCTTGGAGGTGAGGACATGTTTGATTGCGGGATAAAATAAGTGCGATTAAGGAGAGGGGACCATAGTGACCCTCATGATTTTCACTGTCCATATCATCCCAGGCAAGTGGACAAAAAAAGTGATAATCCTTGTTATCATCCCAGGCTCAGCCCACAACCAAGGTTCCTTCAAGTAAGTGTCTCTTTCCGAACCTCAACAAAATGATGTCCTAACTACAACAGCAGAAACTTTTACATCAAAAAAAATATATGTATCGATATAGATATACACGTACACACGCACAAGCATGTGAATGCATATGTGATTGTTGCAAGTTTTAATTTGATAGTTGTGTCGAAGTTTTGTTGCTGATGGTAAGCCCAGATAATCTAAGACTTGGTGATTCCAGTTGGATTAATGTAACTGGTTGATCAATGCATCAGTCAGGGTTCAAGTTGTGAGCCTGTGAATGATTTGGATTGCAAATTTTGAGTTTTTGTGGTTCGCGCGCGTGTGTGTGTGTGTGTGTGTGTGTGAGAGAGAGAGAGAGAGAGAGAGAGAGAGAGAGAGAGAGAGAGAGAGAGAGAGAGCAGCAGCAGCAGCAGCAGCAAACAAGTTTTTTCTTTGGGTCAAAGTTTGGGGCCCTTTAGTCTCGTGGTGATGATGTGGGTTGCAATTGTAGTGCACCTCTGGGTTTAGTGGTGTTTTGAAATTAATGCTCATTGGTTTGTTTGATTAAGCAGATGAGCTAAAAGAGATATTACTAATCTTATGAACCAGCATGAGATCCTCTACTATGAGATGGCAAAAATTGCTAGTCAGCATATGTTAATGTAAAACCTTCACACAAGCTAGCTTTGATATTTACATGTGCCTCATCAAGGGAAAAAAAAAAATACACATGTCACGACCCAAATCCAACGGATTTCAATATCGTGACCGGCCAGTGAGTTTGACTGACCAAATGATGCACGACACATACCCCGTTTTGACAACCATGGACACATGCAAGTGGTTTCATCTGAAAGTTCATCATCGGAGTATACATATTGTTTTTCCAAGTGAATATATCAGCATCTTTTATACCCAGGTGATGAATCATTCAAGTGGCAAATCAACCCAAGAAAAGAAACCCTGGTATCTAATAAACAACCGAAGCCCCCATTATACAGAATTTTAGAATGCGTTCATCTGATGTAGTATACTCCATAATGATGGAGATATTTAGGAAAATACAAATAAGAATAACTATGTTCAATTATCAATATTTAACTCTTTCTGAATACTACTTTTGGATAGCCATCAAAGGATCATCTTTATGTCCACAAAGAAAATTTTCATTTTTCACAATTTTACATCTTTCCATCCTCTGCTAGTCATTACGTTTCTATATATAAGCCTGGGAAGTACTCCTCATTTTCCCAATCCTTAAAGCAGCACACTCAGAGACCTACACCTAAGGTTTATGTTCTGGGAATGTGTAACATCTTAACTCCCTATTTTCCCACGTTTCCCTCACCTATGAAGGCTCAATCTTTCCATATCATCAAAAATATCACCATCAGCTTAATCCCTCATTCTTCAAGACTGAAGAAAGAACATATACTGTAACAATAAAATAAATAAATGGCACATACACCAACGAAAAACATGATAGATGCATACATACTCCCTCCGATCCAAATTGCTGGTTACTTTTGGGAATTCCTACTTTTTAAGCAGACATGCAATAACTGCATTCAATAAATGCATTCACATTAAACAGATTCATTAATTTCCAACAATGCCCTTATATTTCAACTTTTGATTGAAATTATTGTTGTTGGTAAGGGGGTAATTTTGGAAGATTGAGTAAATATTGTTTTGACTTTAACAATTTGGAACATCCCAATATAGTATAAGTGACAAACAATTTGGAACGGGGAGAGAGTACATTATGTTTTAATTTAGCAATTTATGAAGTTTTTTTACTTCAGTGGTAAATTTTCTGAAAGCAGGCACATTGGGCATTTATTGCCAAAGATAAGGCTCTCCCAGCCATACCCCGCTCGATTGGAGATTACACGGGTACTGTTATATGTATGCAGTTTTCCTTTTTGATAATGAAAGCATAAGCAAGGGAGTAAATATGTGAAGAAGAGTACTTGTGTGCAACTGTACATACAACCGGGCGGGGCAGTGGTGGAGGGAAGTAAAAGAAACCAAAAATGTTTGCAGATAGTTTTACAGATATCTAAAGATTTTCTGAGGTTGTCGTGATGATTCAATTGAACTAAGCCGTAACGCTTTAGAATAAGGTAAATGCAAACAGCTTCATAAAAAAAGATCTGGAGATTAGAACAGACGTTACAAGGTATGAAAAGAACGAGTTGATACAACAGAACGCAAAGCCCTTTCCATTTTGATTTCATTCCGGCCATTCCAATGCGAAGCAAAAACTGTGCTTTCTACCCCACCGATCGTCTCTACCATCGCGCCAAAACCCACCAGTCAACTCAACGGCGCAAGATCGATCGACTCCAAGACGTTTAGAAAGAGGAGGAACGAAGAAGTGTAGCATAACAGGTTAATGATTCAAGAAATCAGATTCTGGATATTTCTTTCTGCTAGATCTTAGGGGTGATTGGGAGAAAGACGGAGAGACAAAGCTGGATGGTTAGGGTTTTGAAAATCACAAAGATTCGAAGTCGACTCAGGCCATGAGTTCTTTTGAACTTTGTCCCTACTTTGAATTATTTTTTGTCTGATAATTTGTCTGTAAAACTTATTTCGAATGGATCCAAATATGGATCTGCTGCAGGAATCAGGTTGGGAGGAAATGAGGAAGGAGACTTGCAAGATCGAGAGTGATCTTGATGTCAAGCTCTCCTCTTACGCTAAGCTCGGCGCTAGGTTCTCCCACGGAGGTCCGTCACTTTCTCTCTCACAGCCAAAATAAGAAGGCTTGCACCTTGCTTGGCAGCAGCCTCAATTGAGTTTCGAGCATGAGCCAGGTTAATGTTCTTGTCTGAAGTAACTGTTAACTGAGATAGGCCGATCTTGAACTGCCGCAATAACACCTTGCCACCAATTAGTACTGGAAATATCCTTCAAAATTTTCATTGTTGTAGTAAAGAAATTTGAATTTTATTAAGCAAATGACCTGGGACTTGGGAGTAATTGTAGAACTTGGAGTTTTGGAAAACATCAACAGTTGCGGATTAAAAAAAGGGCAAACTTCAATTTTACCCCTTGCTCTGTGCTTGGTGCAGGTTGTTCCCTATCATAGTGAAATTAGCACATAACCCCCATATGATTTGTCGACTAAAGTGCACAGTTACAGTTTCCGTTAAACTTGACAACAAGATTTTAACTACTTTTGGGCTTTTTCAAAGGACTCAGAGGAAGTTAATTCACAGTGCTGCTAGATTAGCTAATCAACCTTGGAGTGATTGTGGAACTTGAAGTTTGTTTGAAAAAATCTAGAAGAAAAAGGGCATACATAAGACGCCTGAATCAGCACACATGTCTATGTATAATCTTGTACCTATTCATTTTCTTCTTAGTTACCAAATAGAAGTTCAGTTTGTTTACCCATTTCAATTTTCTTTTCTGGGTCAAAACCACAAATTCAAGATCCAAACATTAAGCATAAGATCTTCTACTTACATTTTGAAAAACTAAGGGAAAGAAAATACTACTGGTATGTCAAGAGTTTAGGATAACAAGAAAGAAATTGGGAGCAAAACCTTTGTAACTTTGGGCATTTCAAAGGGCTCGAAGGAAGCTGAAGACTCTGGGCCTTAAACTGTGCTGCTTTTATTATTACTATATGCTCTTCATCTCTTTATCGGGTTTGTCTGTTATATGTGTGCCATGCTGATGTTGTATTCGTGATAATAATTAACTTTGCAGTTTTCTTACATTGATGCAACGTAACAAAATTTATTGGCAATCAGAGAGCATTAAAAGGATTTTTCTCCACCTTTCTGGAATTACTCCTGTACATATTTCTTTGACGCCTTTTTTGTTTCGGTCAAGTGCTACTCCTATTTGTGTAACGATGAATTCTGCTACGGCGCTTTGGCACAGTGTAATTGCTTGTAGTTAATTTCACAGGAAGTACGCATCTCTGGTATTAGTCCATGGTTCTAACAGATTCATGTCTTTGAAGTACAATCTAGACATGAAGCATATTGTGAATATCATGACATTATCACTTTGTCAGTGGCCATATCTGCCTTTTGAATTGGCCTGTTGCAAACATCTATGCTTTTATGCAGCTATACTTGGGTGATGAGCTCTTTCCTCTGGTTTTCCTGAAATTAGTTAGTTTATTTATGGCTTTTGCCATCTGCTCTTTAGCTTATTTTGTTGTGTAGACTTCCTTTCCAGCTACTTTTATACTACATTGCGTAGGTAGGATGCAACAGCCTATTAATGGCAGGAGTTGGCCTGGTGCAAGTTCAAAACTTGCCCCCAAGAAGCAGTTCTGTCATAGCAGGTATCTTACTTTGCCTTTTTGTTCATCCTCAGTCACTTTCTATCCTCTCTATATATGTATAATGTATATGTATATGTATACATTGAAACTGGAAGATCTTTCTATGATATACGAATTGTGGCACTAAACCTATAATTGAGATGCAATTCGCATTCGCATTGCTTTGATTCTTCTAGATCTTAGTGAAATGGGGAACCAAAATTCCCGTGCGTGGGGTTTCGGTATTCAGTTTCAGTTACTGAGGCACAGGCATAGCTGTCACTTCTTAGAAACCTATGATAGGGGATACACATCGTCTAATTCCAAAAACTATACGTATTTCACCCTGTATATTTTTTGAAAGAAATCCTTCAAAATGATTACGGAGGATGATATATTCATATATCCCGATTTAGTACATGGTCCACGATTACTTGAATGAAAAAAGTCATACCATATTTTTAGAAGTGGAACACTAAACACATTCTAAATCGTTTGACCTAATTATGGTGACATTCAAACCGAAAACCAAAACTCGATATATTAGAGCTCGAATAGAAGAAGAACATAGTTTGATCATGTATTGCATGAATAAGATAAGGGCTCTTCTTCTCTTCCTTGACAAAGGCACCGGAAAACCTCAATGTGATATTACTCGCTTGGGAGGCTTAGAATTTTTCAACCTAAACATTTTTTTTTTGGGATGAAGTCACTTATTATCCTTATATACAACAAAATTTTGGATTGTAAAGTAAAACTAAATCTTAATTGTACGTTAGCTTTTATCAACGTATCTTACGATGCATGATATGTATCCCGATATGATCCATAAAATGACAAAATGATACACGATACTTACCTTGATTTGAGAACACGAGTAAGCCACTAATTGAATGCAATTTCCATTAACAGTGCTGTAATTTTTGTAGATCGTAGTCGCTTAGTGTTGTGGAACGTGAATTCCCAAGTGTGTAGATTTGGCGTTTTGAAGTTTTGTGTCTGTAATTTGTATAAGACGATTTCAGATGCTATAAGTGGCTAAAATTTTCTCACTTCACATCTCCATTCTGTGTTTGCTGACTGTTCTTCTTATAATGAACCGGCAAGTTTAGGATGTGGAGAGATGTACATCATTGTTTGGCAATGTGTCATTCACCAAAGAGGAAGTTTGGAACACTTGCCAAAAGATGATATTGGATGTGTTTGGTTAGATAGTTTAGTTTAGTTTTGATGATGTCATCAGGTGTAATGAGTGGAGAGAGATAGAGAGAGAAATGAGGGAAATGATGATGTCATCAAAACTAAAACTAAAACTAAACTGGGAAACGAACAGGGCCATTAGTGTTTCCAAAACTGATTTTTTTGCTTCTAAGGTGCCAAAAGTAAGTGCAACCACACAATGTCATATGTGTGTGTCCTCATCTTAGGGGAAGAGGTGAGTATTCATATGAATATAATAGACCTACCTTGGAAGACAGCTTGATGAGAGCCGGGTGTCTAGTCCAACAAATAGCCTTTCTCGTCGGGCCCATGACTGATTTCAGACTTTATCACACCTATTTCAGAGGATGGTCAACAGACTTGGGAAAGTCACTCCTCTTGCAGAGCGTCAGAGCCAATTCACTAAGTAACCAGTTAAAGTACCGCCCCATCAACCCATGCTCCTTTCTGTGGTATGGATCTTCTAACTCTTAGTAGCTCTCCTTCTTCCTTATCCCTTCAGCCTAAACACTCCAAGAACATAAAGAAAAACTATCTGATCTACATCCACGAGAAACCAATGGAACAAAAGACAAAGATAGAATGTCTGTATCTCCAAAGCCGCTTAACTTGCTTAGTAATGAAAGAGTGCGAACTAATAGAAGGATTTGACTCTGATCAAAGCAACCAGAAGCAAGGGAAGATTCTTTTATCCACTAAACTAGCCTACCACGAGTTCATGACCTGAACCGCCTACCCTAAACTCGCCTACTCGTACCTGGCTACCTGTTCGGAATAGTGTGCGTCCATTGAAACTCTTGTCTTTCAAGAGGTAACTGCCTGGCAAGTAATTCTTTTCCAAAAGGGGGATGTTGATGATGATGATTAGTAGTTGATTAGGAAAGTCATTACTAGGTGATTGGGTATATTAAGACCTCGGGTTTCATTATCTAAAAGCCTTAAGAAAAGGGTGTTGAGCAATTGAGAGCGGGATGGTAAATTTTGTGCCGATTTTTCCAATTGGGTCCCTCCAATTGCCAGCCCCTGGTTTAAATCGGAGGGGTAAATTAGTCTTTTCACATACTGGTGTGCTGCAAACACGTTCTGCATGTGGAGGTTGTGCTGGCATCCCCTGAGGACTTTGGCGTGCACAGAGTAATTTCCCCTTTTTCGCTGCTCTCTCTCTCTCTCTCTCTCTTCATCCAGAGATCAACGCCCTTCTACAGACCACAGCCCTCAATATCTCTGCCACAATCACAGCCATCGCCATGATCAAGAATCGCACTCTCTGTTGGACAGGCTCTCTCCCTCTCCATCTCCCTCCTCTCTCTCCTTCTCTCACACACGCACATGCACACCGATCTCGCGTTCTCTCTCTCTCTCTGCTTCACAATCTTAAAAAATGTAAGCACCCTTAGGGTTTTTCCTCTTCTCTGTTGCAGATTGGAACTCTGGAGTTTTGGCCCTTGGGCTGGTCACGGCAAGTATTGACGAGGGAGATGATAGGACTTCATATGTAAGAGTTGGAGCCCTCACTTGTTGCGATCCAACATTGTCGATTACATATCAGAACCCTAGCTACTGCTTGCATGAGGTTCAAAGGTTATTCCTTTTGGTTGATATCTGTGATTGCGTTCTAAAATCTTTTGAATCGAAGTTGTTTTTTAAGGATACATCTTATATCTTTTTAAATCTTTTTTTTTTTTTGGTACTTTGGAAATCAAAAATTCGATGTGTATCCGAACCGTGGATTCTTGAAACGGACGGTCAGTTCGTGCGCGTACGTACATGTATGTACGCATAGCTGGACTGTTTGGAAATATATTTGTGTGTGGGTTATCTTATAAAAAAAAAATCTAACTATTATAACTGTGTGCCTTTGTAGCCCTCTTCTGTTGTTATTGTTTGTCATGGACGGTTGCAACTCCAGGTGCTCTGGAAATGGAAGAAAATTGTTTAGTTGTCCGCCTGAATTGAAGGAAGGAATTTAAAGAAAGCATTTGAGGTAGATTCCTCTTTTGACGGAAGGAAAAAAAGCATAATGAGGAAAATCTTCATTTATTTTACATGAACAGTTACTGTTTTAGACACTCCCTCACTTTTAAGCGTTAAGCTGTAAATGATTGCTGACAGACTCTCCACCTATGTAAGATATGAATCAAATGTTTTTTCTCCAACTTCTGCTTATGAATAGAATATTGGATGAGGATCCGTATGTGATAGAGAAAAAGTAGAGACCCTACCCTCTTTTTTTTTTTTTTCTCCCCCCCCCCCCCCCCCCCTCTAACAGATGAATGAAATGGGGCGACATAACTGTGATGGTCTGGTATCAATTTCGTTAACTTTGTTGCATATCTTAAGACACGATCTTGCATATGGTTAATTTTGATGTGGTGTCAAAGATGCCTGTTTGTCTGTCCCTCAAGGAGGTTGAGTTTGATAAAATATTTATTTTGTATGTCCATCTTATCAACATGTAAAACATCACTGATTAGATAGCTAAACTTAGTCACAAAGTGCCAACAAATCCCGAGAATTCTATAAATTGAGCAATTTTTCAGTGCCAGGAGAGTACCACGTGGTGCCCCCTCGCGCATCTACGTCGTCCATTTTGGTTTTCAGCCGCCCGGATCTGGAGAGAAAAAGGAGAGAGAAAGAGGAGAGAAAGTGAAGAGAGAGGGTGTTTTAAGCTCGGCTGTCCAAAATTCGGGTACCACGTAGGCTCGTCCCCATGGTACCCATTTGGTGCCTAATTAAGAATTTTTCCCATAAATTGGAATCCAATCTGTCCGTTGAACATCTTAAGAATCTATGAAAATTGAAATGGTGCAAAAGGAGATTTGTCGCTTGTTATTAATTGCATCCTTTATATTTTTACTGTTAACTCGTCTCTTTCAAATACATGGTTGTTTTTTAGCAATCCTTTTTCATTGTCCTCATGAGTAGGCCATTTTACCTATCTATGTTTGAAATAATTCGGAAAGAGGAAAAGCAGAGTGGTTACTTGATCTATTCCAAGATATTGACGATGCATGCTTGCAACAATATACTGTCAAGGGGTTTCAAGAGGTTACTACCTGTTTTTTATGCCGTGTTCTGGTTATGTTAGCTTGCCTTTTGTTTTCATTACAGGTGCATAAGATTAAACAATGTCTTTTGTAACAATGTGATAAATAAACAGGTTGCCGTCACTAATGTGCAGCAAGCTGAATCCTTAGTTACACGTGGAATGTTAAAACGTTCGACTGTAATCAGTCCAGTTTTGTTGCAGTTAAAATATGATTTGGGTTCGTAACTACGAGTCAATGTTATTTTTACATAACATGAAAAAAACTTGGATGCATTTTCTCTCCACCATTCTTCATTAAGTGCTGGTGTGGATTAATACTAGTGTTGAAGAATCAGAAATTATTTTGCTGCTCCACGAAAAGGTTTTGTAGCGTTCTTTCGAATTGATTAAGGTAAAATGAGTTTTTAAGTGTTTAAACTTTAAAGGGTCAAAGACTTTGCCCTGTGTCAACTGACTGCCCATCAAGGAAGGGGAAGTCCCCATAGTAGTCAGAAACCTCTTTTAAGTTATGCTTAAGTAGCTTAGACTATTGTTATTTGTATAATTCTTTTACACTGACAAATTTGGTTTTTTCTTCTAGCTGTTCACAATGCATAATCAACTTTCGCTTAAACAGTGATGTCTTGAATGTTGTTGACCTCGCTGGAGCTGAGAGAGTTTTGAGGACAGGGAATGAGGTACCAATCTTTTGTCAATCATGGTAACACTTATGTATTGGACTTTCGTTTTTTGTCAAGTTGGGTTTGCCCTGAGGCATCTTGGATACATTACCCTGTTGTAATCGTACTCTTTGTTTTATAGACATCTTCTTCTTAGATTTATAAATACTCCTCGCGTGATTTATAACTTTGTCATGCAACTACTTGCTTACAGGGGCTAGATTGATGGAGGGTAACTTCATCAACACCACATCGATGGTGTTTGGTCTGTGCTTAAAAGTATGTTGCTTTATGATTTTTTGGACATCATCGCCCTGACTGACTAAACCAACTGACCAATTAATGGTTGGTATTGTGCTATGGTTGGTAGTGTTCTATTTTACTATGTTTCATTAATTCTTTTTAAACAATTGGGTTTTCACTAAAATAATTCTTTCTATTATAGTGCCTTGATCCTTACTCAGGAGCAAGCAGCCCGTGAAGGGTGGAATCTTAACGAGGTAATATCATGTACATTTTTTTGTCTTAAAGTTTGGTTTCCTTCATCCCTTATTAACTGATGGTTTATACTAAAACTACAATAGGTGGTTGAAGAGCGGTGGGGATCCGTGGGTCAGCTAGCTATGTTTATGCTTTATGGCATCTCGTAGAACCAATCATTACTGCTCGAAGAAGTGAGGTACTTGCGATGTAGCCTGATTTTATGCTTCCTTTTAAATAGGTAACCTTAGACATCTTGCTTGCCTTTTGTTTTGGGCAATGCAGCCAATTGAGCTTACATTCATCATCCTGTTGTTCCAAAATACAGTGTTGCTACAGTAGTGGTTTTATATGGTTAGGTTAACCATTTCCGTTGTAGTTTTATAGAATGCACTAATCTCAGTGATTATACTTCACTATTTTTAGATGTTTGAGGCCCCTCCCCCGCTGCGCCGGTTTCTGTCCCAATAGCATTGGCACGTTCGCAGCCGGTGATGGCTCTGACAAGGACTATGCAAGAGGTCCCTCTCTTTCTGTGTGTATGTGTGTTAACCATGTCTCTTCGGATTTCTCGTAATCGGTGTGGAATTATGATGGAAATGGGTTGAATCCATTCTTGATTTTGGGTAATGTGGTAGATCCACGAGGAACTTAGTTTATTTAGTGTTTTAGAAGTTACCCTTTTTCATGGTCAATTGCTTTGGGTGTGGTTCGTGCTAAAAAAAAAAAGCCAATAAACAAAAATGATTTTTCAGAAGCTTTATTTGTTGCTTATTGGCAGCGTGGATGTCTGCTGAGTATGTTAGAGCAGTTGCTTGCTTAATTATCTGCTGAGTTTAGAAATGGTTCACCCATCGACATTGTAATGCCTCTGGTCTAGAAAATTTAAGTGTTCAAGCATAGATTTTGAGAAAAATGCCATTAAGATAGTCAAGATTTGGTTTAGTAACGGGTAATAGTCCTACAACCGTGATTGAAAGAAAAGTGAATGATGTCAATGATATTACCTTTACCTATTAGGTATTTTCTTTAGAAGCATTTCCAAATTTCATGGTAGAGTTCTCTCATAGTTGTGTTCCTTCATAATTGTTTGTTCCTTTTTTCCCCCTTTCTAATCTTTCATTTTGATTAATTTTGTTGTTTGTTGATATCTGCATGATCACTTAATGCAAAATTATTGGGACAGGATTGTCAAGAGGTGTGACGATATCTTTCTGAGCTTGACTCAGGTTTTGAGAGCCCGTTCTGCTTGTGGGGTGATTCGGTGGGCCTTTGGGAAATTAGAGATATGTTTGGTTTTTCTCCCAAACTTTCACATGCAACTCTAGTTGCATCCATAAACGTGAAGTTTGTAAAATCTCACCTGATCTTTAGCAGATATGAGCGAAAACTTCTCATGCAATAGTATCTATATGCATTAGTATGTAGTTGCTTTGCCGTAGGGAATTAACACTAAATCTCATTTTGGGTTTTGAATCTGATGGTTTCTTACTTTCTATCTTGCAGGACGAGTTTTGGTTAGAAGTGTAGTGCTGATTCCCATGTGATTGGTTTGGTGTTTCACTATTATTTTCCATGAAGAATAATATAATCCAAAGCCATAACGGATCAAGCATGCTTCTAAGCCATGTACAGAACCTCCAACTGTGTTTTTAGGTTCCAAACTTTGGCTACATATGAATGTTTATTATGTCTTCTGTGCCAGCATTTTTCCAGTTGCTTTTCACATAAATGAAAAATCTGCTTCTATAGATTGAAAATAGACTGGTTGATATTTTGGATAAAATCATATTGGGTGCAAATCAACGCAACTTAAACATACCGCAATTGAATCGGCTTGGAAAATGCTTTTGCACATTCTCAATTACTATGCAATGTTAGAAAGGTGTTTATCAAGAGAAAGATACTATTGCACAATCACAACTTCTTATGCATGTTTTCTCATTAATGTATGGCCGAAAATAGCGCATAAATAGAAATAGAAATTTTAGAAATCAACGGGTTACACCGATCATGCATTGCACGAGGTAAGTCACCTAGTTTCTATTTCATGTCTGGAGTCTGGACATAGATATTGTACAGCCCCCTTATGAATCACCAAAGTCTTCCTACTGCATTGTTGCGATCAGATCCAAAAGTGAAACGAATCAAAGTCAGTGAACTTGAGCTCAATCATGACTATATAAGCTATTCTGGTATTAGCATTCAGTATAGATGAAATCCTGGAAGTGAACTTTTGATTTCCTTGGACCTCGCAAGAACTTGTTATCCGGTTGAATCTGCTTTTCCCGTTGGGATCTATTGCTATTCATTTCCTTTAGGTTCATTAGGAATTGCAATATAAACTTCTTTGTTTCTTTAGTGGATTTATTTTGTCGTTATGGAATGCAATCCTATAAACCCATGATGTATAAATCCATGAGACGCTTGTTCCTACAGGGATGGACCATCGCTTGGTGATAACCACAGGTTATTTTTGTGAAATAGATGTTAGCATACTTTGCAGTTTTCCCAACTATATTATGTATGGTGCTTTCTGTTAAACACACGAATGTTGATACCGGATGAGCATATTCACACTGCAAGCAAATTTGACTCTCCATTTTAACGATTCTGAAATGGGCAGCCTGTGGGTTTGGATGATGGGTAGGTTAGCTTGGTGTCTATCTTTCTGATGATCAAATACTTGCCAGGTTATGTGGATGTTGGGTCACCCACTGTTGGATCCAGCAGGTCATGGAAGCCTATGGAAATGGAAATCCAATCCTTGATTGAGAAATTAGTAGATATCAATGAAGCTATGAGTTGATGTGCTGCATCTGCGACTCCTACTACATCTGTCGCTTTCACTCCCATAAGAAATAGAAATGATACTTCCAAATCTTAGAAGTTTGGTTTACGTTGAGGATCAGGCATGTCTATGGACAATATTGTTTCTAATGTTTTCTGGCGTTCTTACTCGTAAGTGGACCTCTTCTTTGTTGTTAAGCATGTTTTGGTTTCTTTTGCTTGTGCCCCTCTCGATAATTGATTCATTTTCATCTACGAAGGTGGTTTCCTTTTTTAAAGAATTACTCTAAGGTCCATTATAGCTTTTTGTAACATCTCTAGTCCACCTCTTAGTTTCATAACTCCTCTAATCCACCTTTTTGCAATTTCTAAGGTGTAAGGTTCATTCTCCATTTTTAATAGACAAATGTACCCTCACATTAAATTTAATACATAATATAGTTTCATAGGGTACCCTAGGATTTTAGGCACTTTCATAGGGTACCCTAGGGTTTAGGGTGCACTTTCCTATTATAGAGTTTTTAGTGGTTTAGGCACTTTCATAGGGTACCCTAAGATTTTAGGCACTTTCATAGGGTACCCTAGGGTTTAGGTTTAGGCACTTTCACATGGCACCCTAGGGTTTAGGTTTAGGTTTAGGGTGCACTTTCAAATTATAGGGTTTTAGTGGTTTAGACACTTTCATAGGGTACCCTAGGGTTTTAGGCACTTTCATAGGGTACCCTAGGGTTTTAGGCATTTTCATCAGGGTATCGGGCTAACGCGAAATAATATCTCAAGTATCCCAAACCAGGAAAATGCATCGGGGGATGATGGCGACGTGTGGGGTGATAGGCTACAGTAGGGTAAGGGCATGTCCAATTGGGTTTTCAAACCCAGTTCGAAATTCTTTGACTTTTCTATCTCTCTCTCTCTCTCTTAATTTTCTGACGCGTGAAGGGACTGAAAACCCTCGGAAAGGACTGATGCGCACGTCGCCATCACCCAGGGTTTCGCTTTTAACCGAGGGATTTTTTGGTCTTTTGCTCGCGCGTGTGGACTGCTTCTCTTAGGAAATTATGGTGTGGACTAGAAGTGTTAGGAAATAGCTATAGTGGACCCTATAGCAATTCTCCCCTAGATCGTAATATGGCCATTCCCAGGATGATCACAATTCACAAGTTCGGAAGAAATCTGAGATAGTTTGAGGAATTGTTGATCCTTTGATGGTCATGAGAATTTTGTTGTTGCTCGGTCAAAGTGGAACGCTATCAAGTTTAACCCCACTATAAACACCTTTTATGAAGGGAGGGCACTTAAATATAGGAAAGTCTCCATCAGTTACGAAGGCATTCAACGTACTGTGGCTGAAACAAGAATTGAAATTTGCATTACAAGTGGCAGGGCCAAATTGTTTGACATGTAAAAGGAAAGGAATCGTTATTCATGTGTTCTTGTAAGTGATAACTGAAGCAATTCAATTGGTTGGAAGTACTGCACACCAGTGGAATTGAAATCCAACGATATATATTTTCTCCAGTAAGTAAGCGGCAAGATATATCACAGTTATGACCAAAACTTTAGGCTTTACAATGAGATCATTACAATCCCCCAAACAGCACACTTAATAACATGGCCAATTATGCTGGTTAACAGGAGCAAAGCAATCAAATAGTCTGCCCCTCACAACCCCAGAGGAAGTAGGTCTATATCCACCATGTCCTTGCAGATTTTAACCGGATAATTTGTCCCAAAAGTTCTCTTATCTTCTACTGCACACCAATAGATTGTACATATCCCATCCACAATCCAACTGATATCAATTCAGAAAGTAACTTGCTGCATCCAAATGGTGGAAGTATGGGCCTACTCCATGTGTATTCCACATGTTCGATTACATGAGTCAAAACAATCCCCCAGTTTTCATGGATGACACGTTCGAAGGCCATACAATTCCATCATATTAGATTCCTTCAGAATTCATATCAATCTTTGATGGTGTCAAATGTTTCCATAGTTTGAAATGACGACCAAGTACTCGGCTTTCTACTCATTCACTCTCTCAAACATGACAATCTAACAAAGTCCATCCAAATAAAGTGAGCCAAAACCTTAACACTCACTTTCGGAGTTGTGTTTCACATACATTAGATTCAATATTTTGACTGTTGCAATCCAACAAACAATAACAACAACAATAACATAACCCATTAAGTCCCCAATAATTGGGGGTATGGGTGGGGATGGATAGGAGATAGACCTAACCTTTGGCAATAAATGCACAAAGTGGCAGCTCCTAGAAAACCAGACTTTTTGTTAGTTTTAAATATCGGTATCGGTCGCGTTATCGGTGTATCGTTATCGGGACGTATCAGCGATACGAGAGTCATTTACTTTTCAAATCATTCTAAAAGGTTTCTCGGGTATTAAATCCTTTTTTAAAAAAAAATCAAAAACCCGGGTAGCGACTCCGAAATCATTTTCAAAAATCATTTTCCGACTGAAACTATTTTCCAAACAAATAAATTATTTTTCACGTGCAACCGTCCACATCTACAAACTATAAACGGATCGAAACACGATGAAGAAATTTTGAGCGGACTTATTGAGGCACGCTGCACCCCATAGCTCATTGCCGCACTACGATACCCTTTCTGCGGATGTAAAAAGAGCCCTAACTACAACTTGTTAGCACATGCACCATTTTTGTGTATAAGCTCCTAAAAACACCCCATATCAAAGGTGACCATGCAAAATTCTACACAACAAGAGACCAAGAAATGCTAGACTTTCTCCCCAAGTATTCTTCCTAGATTCTCCCTAGAGTCCTATGTACTTGAACCTAAAGAATTCTAGACCTAGGCTAGGGTTCTAGTTGAGCAACTTGTACCCATTTCCATGTGCGCATTTATTGAGCACATTCAAAGCCCACAAGGGGGAGGGGTTCGGCCAAGAAGAGAGGGAGAGAGTGCCGTGGGTTTTGAGGAAGAAAGAGAGAGCCACTTTTACTATAAAAACCCATGCTTTCTCTTGTCAACTTGCCACCTTTACACCTTCCACTATTGTCCTTTCTTTCTTTCCAAATATAAACCTATTTTCCCACCACCAGAGTCAACCTATTTAGCTCATAATTAACTTCTTACTAAGTTAATAGGTAGGAAAGTTGGTTGATTAGAGAGCCCTTACACTCACCGGAAAGGATTGCTTGTCGGCTTCCGGTTAACACCCGGAAATTAAGGTAGTTTACTCCACCTATCTTTTAATTAGTTATTTCTAGTTCAATTAGTTAATTTTAATTAGTTTTCTAAGCTTGGATTTGAAGTTTGATTGAGTTAATTTATGCATGTTTTATGGTACTAAGCATGTTACTTGGTTTCTAAGAAAGTTTAAAAGAGAGGATTTCATGTTGAAAAGAAGTTAGAGATTCTAATTAATTTCTAATTAGAATGTTTCTTCATGAAATTAGAAGTTGGTTTAGTGAGATTAAGTTAATTAGAAGTTGATTAGAAGTAATTAGAAGATGGATTTCTACACAAGTCTCTAGGAAATTACTAATTATTAATTTTTCTTGGAAGAACTAGTTAATGGAAGTAGATTAAATTATTGAGTTGCTAATTAAATGGTTCTTCCTAAAATTAGTAAGTTAAACATTTCTAGAAATGGTTTGGCCCTGTTCGTTTTCCAGTTTAGTTTTAGTTTTAGTTTTGATGACATCATCATTTTCCTCATTCCCTCTCTATCTCTCTCCACTCATTACACCTGATGACATCATCAAAACTAAACTAAACTATCTAACCAAACACAGCCTTAATTTTTACTAACAAAGTTTTTACATGGTTCAATAGTTTTATTTTTTGAGAAAACTAGAAGTTTAAAAAAAAAATAAAGTGTGTGGGTGAATTTTTCCAACATTGATTATTTTCCACTAAAGAGTTAGTAGAAATATTTCTTTTAAATAAAAGTTATGAAGAAATCGTATTATTTTTTAGAAAGTGTGGGCATTAAAGTGCATGATTTCATGTGGAAATATTTTCTTAGAGAAAATATTATTTTTTGGAAAAGTTGGTGCATTAAAGTGCATGATTTCATGTGGAAATATTTTCTTAGAGAAAAGATTATTTTTTGAAAAGTTGGTGCATTAAAGTGCATGATTTTATGTGAGAAATTTTCAAGAGAAAAATATGATTTTGGAGAAAAGTTTTTGGAAAACATTGCATGGGCATGATAATGAGCATATGGCATTGAGCACGTTCATGATACGTTACGACACGAGTTAAGAGAAAGCTTGAATAGCTGTTGATGAGAAAATAGAGATGAGAATGAAATGAGTATTTGAAATGGGAAATATGATTTTGGGAAAAATGAAAAGAAATGAGATGAGATGGATATGATGCCACCTCAAGTTCCGCGGGGAGAACTTGGAGGATTGGGTTGATACAGTAGTGCAGCAAGGCACCGGCCCATTTTCGTGGAGTGAACTTGGAGGTAGGGCTAAGCGTGCACAACACACGGTGAACGGACCTCATAAACAGACTGGTTAAGTTCAATGATATGAGACGGCCAGGACTGTCTTGTGTGAGTCGCGGGGTGGATGAACCTTGTATCTTGTAAGTGTGCGCCTTGATACAAGACAACCGGAACCTCGAGCGGAAAGGTTGGTGTCGCCAGCTGAAAGGAGGGGAAAGCATACCAATAACTTTCAAAGCGGTGTGAGATAATGACTTGGTTGAAATTTGAAGAAGAATGCTGGAAGAGACACTATATGAGAAAATGATTTGAGACATGTGATGAGTTATTGAAATGAGAACTCTTTTGAGATACTGACACGTGGCACTATTTTGTGATAATGAAAATAAGATATTGTTTTCTACGCATGTTTACCCTGGTCCACATAGACACGCATGGTGCATTGCATGGTTTTACTGTTCACAAGTATAATTTAATGCTTTTGAGCTTATTGTTCTAGAATTGCTAGTTAGAGATTGGGTAGTGTAGTCTACTGGGCGTTATCGGTCACGGTGTTGCACTTATGTAACCCTGGCATAATACCACGATGTTGCTCTGCGACTCTGACATATTATGCCAGACTATAGAGATGGACATGAGGAGAGAACTATGGCTGGAAGGCTTA